>PVJH01024469.1:0-33026 GCA_004026705.1 Nesogale talazaci
AGAGCGCTGGGGAAGACAGAAGCTGGCGATGGTGAGAGATTTAATAGAGACCCGTAGTCAATTAGCAGGGACAAACAGAAGCAACGTGGGAGTTCGCTTCCTACATTAAAATCAATCATGAAGACCCAGCCTATCGAAATTTGATAAATAAAGGGGCCAAGTGTCCCAAGAAGGTGTCTCTTCAGGCCATTAAGCTGCCCACAGAGAGGAATGAGCAATAGTGAAGAGACTACTGGTTCTCACCTCTGCCTCCACAGCAGAATCACGCATGGAAGCATTTAGATAATGCTGATTCCCGGGGCGCACCCCCAGACGTTCAGATTCAGGTTGTGAAGCGGGGCATTCTTCAAATACCCATTGCCCACCACCCCACACACCTGATTCTAAGTCCCGTTGCAGTGAAGAACCTCAGATCCAGACCCCAGAACTTTACCACAGAGAAGTTCATAGAAGAAAACAATCTTCATGCCAAGTTCACCCTCGAGTACTTGATTGCTTGTATATGGGGAGATCAAACTCTTTTATTCTCATTTACTTGTATTAATAAGAACAAGCACAACAAACTTAAGTCCACAGGCAACTTGGAAAGTGGTTTCGATCAACGACCTGGGACTTCCCTTCAGTGTGATATGTCAAATTCCTAGAACCACAGAGACAAAGCTGACACACGGTCTAATATCAACACGCACCCAGATAAAAGGACAAAGAGCCGATACTGAAGGCATCCTGTTGACCCAGGGCATCTCAAACAGGCCAGTGCTGTCAGATTCAGTTTAACGACCAGGAGACGAGCACTGTAAAAGCCCACTCAGAGTAAGCTTGCCCCTGGGGATTTCCTAGGCTGTAACTCTTTACAGGAGTAAAATGCCTCTTTGAGCTAGGTAAATATGTGTGTGTGGGGGGTGGGGAAAGGGAGTGGGTTGTTTTTTCCTCAGATTCACAAAGCTAGGTACAAGCAGAAAGGGGAATTAAATGCAGGATTTTCTATTGTTAGGGGGGGCTTGCAACAATATCTCTGATAAGTGGCATTTTAAAAACATGTTTGAAGATTTCCACTACCTATTAACTTACTCCTTGACAAAGAAGTCCATTCTGATTCCCAGCAAGACTTCTTATAAAAGGGATCCTGCGATCTTTTTCTGCCTCCCAAATCTGTTTCTCCACAAAGCCTATTCATTGGCCCTTGTTGGTCAGTTGGACAAGTCTTGTGTTCTCAGATCTTGGCAGAAGTTCCCAGGGTCCCAGAACCTTCCCAGGACTGATTGACTTCCTCTGGTGCTCCTGGGGGCATCTGTGTGCTTTTGAAAAACCTGGTGCCAGATCCAGGCATGGGAGGGATGCACATGAAGCTAGGCTAGAGTATATTGGGAGTTATGATCGGTTGGATTCAGGGCTCCAGAGGCATCCCAAGCTTCCTTTGATTCCCATTCTCAGGACTCAGTGGTGGGAAATATTTGACACCCCTGTGTGTCTCTTTCTTCATCTATAGAATGGAAACAATAGCGTCTACATTGAACGACTGTAGGCAAAATTTGATAGAATGATGTCTGTGAAGTTCATTGCAAAGTTCATTGCAAACTCAGTCACTGATTGTTATCTTTTCTTCCTCTATCTTGACAAGATGCGCCCACACCATCTACCCATGTTGACGTTAAATAAAATCTCCAAGGCCTTTATCCCCAGATGAAATTGGTGTACATTTCCGACATGGTCCCATTATATACAGTTTATGAAACACAAATGCCAGATTTTACTGGAGCCGCTGTATAATTTCATCTTTCTTCCTCACCTTTTCCTGTCCTTCCATTCGGCAGCATCACTTCAGCTGTTCATTCCCCATGCTCACATTGTACCCTCTGCAAATGGCAGGCCTGCCTTGCCTGTGCCGCTGCTTAGAAGGAGGCAGACAGGGAAGTGTGGAGCTTCAAGGGCTCAGGCACACCACTGGAGACATGTTCCAAGGGTCATTGGACTTGTTCACCAGTGCAGTCTGCATCATTCTTCAAACAGCTACAAATCTGATGAACTATAGCTGAAATGAGCCACATCTCTATGCCCTGACCACCATGATGTCATAAGAAACTGTCATATCTACTGATTCATTTTTGCCTCACCAGGCAGGTTTTTTTCCCATGCAAACTCGTTCACCCTTGCAAATAATGTCACCCTTTTTAGGAACTTTTACTTACTTTTCAAGTAAATACTTTCCATCATTCACTGGGTCTAAAGGGTTCTGCAATCTTTTCAGTTCTTCCTGTGGAAAAGAAGAAGAAATGCCTTACATGTGGATTCTGTGCATTTATGGGCAATTGGCTTGAAGATATTGGTGAGCATACAGAGAAGGCACACTTTCATGAGTTCTGGATTTTGTGATGGATAAGTATTTAAAGACATAGTGCCATTAAATCCATGATCAAAGAGGAATACAGTACTACTGTTCGATTTTTGTGCTTCTTTTCATTCCTGAACCTCATGCTTTCTGTTATTTTCCCAGATATGTTCATATGGGATATGTTCATATGGATCCACCCACATTCTTCAATAGCATTCACATTCAAAAGCATCAACCCATGCATTGGTTTCTGGGTGAGGAGCTCTAAATGGATGTGTGCAGGGTTTAGTAGCCAATAGCCATTCTTTTTCATTTCTTGAGAACTATTCTTCTCCCTCCCTCCCCCCTTCACTGCATTCCAAGTTCTCAAGCTCCTGTGCATGCACACACACACACACACACACACACACACACACATGCACCTCCTCTGAGTTTCAAACATATAGAGACTCCTACTTCTGTAGCCACAATACAATTAGTGCAGGAATGTCATGTGACAGAAGTTGGTCTAGTTTCCTAATTAAAAAATAAATGCTTGTGTCTCGTCTTCTCAATCAAAGAAAGCTTCCAGAAACTCTGTGACTGGGACACCTCTACCTGAGGTCAGACTTCTTACCACAGCACCACTAATTACTAAAATGACCCAAGAAGAAGCCCCAATTAAAATATGTGTCCCCAAAGACAATCAGACTATACTCTGGTTTCTCTTCAGATCATATAAAAACAATCAGAACTGTAGAAAAAATGCACTTCGATCAGAAAAGGATGAATACCCCAATTAAGAAATGAACAAATAGCTGACAAAGAATCACCTAGGAAGAGATGCTCATGATCACTGGCCATCCAGGAGATGCATATTCCAGCAACAGTGAGAAACCACCCTACACAGCCAATGACAGCCCAGTGTAAAACATTACTTAATTAATCGGTGTGGCAGGGAGACTGGAACCCTCATACAGTGCTGGTGAGAGTGCAGTGATATGGAAAGTGGTACGGAACTTCTCACACCATGGGGAATGGAAATCCCATAAGATCCTGAAATCCCTCTACTGGGTAAACATCCTACAAGAGTAAAAGTCAAAAACTGATACACTCACACACACACATTCATTGTAGCACTTTTCACAATAACAAGAAGATGGAAGTATCAGTAGAAGCAGGGATAAAGAAACTTTGGTACAGACACACAATGGGTTACTCTCTATAGAGTCAAGGTCAACTCATAGCGACCCAAGAGAGAAGGGTGGAACTGCCCTGTGAGTTTCTGAGTCTGTAACTCTTTACAGGAGTAGAGGGTCCCGTGGAGTGACTGGTGGTTTCAAACTGCTGACCTTGCAGTTAGCAGCCCAAAGAGTAAACCACAACACCACCAGGACTACAACAGAATACTACACATCAATAAATAGCAAAGATGAAACCACAAGGCATACCAAGGCATGGATGGACCTGGAGAAATTATGCTAAGTGAAATTAGCCAATCACAAAAGAGTGAATATTATACGAGGCCACTGATTCTCCTCCTTTCTCAATGCAACACACACCCCCTCCCATCCCGGTCTCTTTTTCTTTGTTCTCATTTTTTTCTGATAGCTAAATTTTGGCGTGCTCCTTTCTGAGGAAATTCTCATCCAGCTCCAGGGATTTGAATTTATATTTTCATCCTGACTTCTCTTCTAAACTCGTCTGAAATATTCACCTGAATATGTGCATACAAGGGGTAACCAAAAAAAGATAAGGAATATTTTTCAAAACTATGTATTCAGGCTTTCTCCCCCCCCCCCCAAAAAAAAATCAAAAACTTATCAGCTTAAAACTACTATCTGTAGGGCTGGGCCCCGGTGGCGTAGTGGTTGTGCATTGAACTGTGGTCAATTGGGCTGGTGGTTCAAATCCAGCAGCAGCTCTCCATGAGCAAGGCTGGACCTCATACTTCCACCAGAGGGCAGTTATGCCTCCCCCCCACCAAAGTACTTTCCATTACACTTACAACATTTGTCAAATCTGTGATTCCACTCTTGCAAACATTTTTCAAACTCATCTGTTTGGATGGATGGCATCATCTCCCTCATTTTTATCTTCACCTTTTCTATGTCATTGTCAAATCACTATCCTTTCATGTCCCTCTTCATTTGCAGAAACAAAAAGAAGTTGCACGGGCAAGGTCAGGTGAGTCAGGAGTATGGGGCAAGACAGGCATGCTGGATTTTTGTGTGTCAAAAACTGGTGCACTGAGATGACTGTGTGAGCAAGTGCATTGTCGTGGTGGCAAAACCAGTCCCCCATGTGTCATAAACCAGTCCTTTTTGTCACACACTGTTACTCAACCTTTTCAGAGACTCTAAATAGAATGTTGGACTGACAGTCTGATCTGGTAGAGCAACCTCCAAATGCACTCTCCCCTTACATAAAAAAAAAAAAAAGCACTGTTCTCATCTTTGACTTCACTTGAGTTTTGGAAAGGTGAGGTGACAATGACATCTTCCACTGGCTTGATTAATGTTTGCTTTCACAGTCATCAGAATAGCACCATGTCTAGCTCCAGTAATGGCCTAGGAAAGAAGTCTGCGTCACTTCGGAGTTGTTCTTCCAAATCATGTCATGTTTCCACTCTCTGTTTGCTGGTCCATCAGAACCTAAGGCACACATTTTATGGCAATCCTGCCTCACTCCCAAATCTTCTGGTAAAATTCACTGAACCGAGCTCCAAGATCATCCAGAGAGATTTCCTGTCTCGTCAATGGTCCACTGTTGGTCTTTAAGCACAAATGTGTGAATTTTGTCAACATCTTCATTCATTCGAGAAGTTGCTGGAAGTCCAGAGGAAGTTTGTCATCAATCAACATTTCACCTTTTTTGAAATGAGAAAACCACTCATACAATTGTGTTTGTCCCATAGTACTGTTCTTGTAAGTTGTATTCAACATCACAGCAGTTTTCCCTGGAATTTTTCCCTAGCAGGAAATAAAATTTCAAAGCCACACACTGTTCTCTTAAATCAACATCACAAAAATGAGGGTCCAGTAAAAGTGCTTTTATGAAAAAAAAATTCACTGTATTCAGAGAGAACCTTCCCAGGGAAAGCCACTGGGTGCACTAACTCAATGAGTTACATGATGCTACCCTAGTGGGGGAAAATATGTACTACAAAGGCTCCCTCCAGCAGAGCTTTTTTATTTTTTTGATACCCCTTGTGTCTGAAAGGCATATAAAATTCAAATCCAAAGTTTTGCTTTTATGGATTATGTTATACCCCTGAAAATTGCTTCTTCCCCAAATCTTACTCATTTTAGCAAACAATATCACTATCTACCCAGATATGTAGGTCTAAACCTAGGAGGCACCCTTTACTCTTTTTCTCCTTCTAAAAATCCATATTGATCAGCTAATCTTGTCTCCACTTTCAACTTCTATCTAGAACAGGACTATTTCTCAGCCTGTTCCAAGACACATGGGGTGACATACTGTCTCTCTACCTGCTCCCAAGACAACTTCTGAGGCCCTTCTTACAGCAGTCAGAGTGATCTGGTCTTTCTTATTCAACACTGTATGTTGATATTTTATCAGCAGCTCTTTTGTTTTTTATTGCTGAATGATATTCCATTGTAAAAGTACATGGCAATTTATTAGTATTTTTTCTTACTGATGGTCATTTCAAGATTTTTTACATTCATTAAAAAAGATGCTTATGAACATTTTTTGTGGAAGTGTTTTGAGTGATGCTCCTTTCATTTCTCATTAGTAAATATCTAAAAGTAGAGTTGTAAAATCATAGAATAGAGATATGTTTATCTTCTTCAGCAACTACTTGTATTCTAAAATGGTCACACTTTTATGTTCCCACATGCATGCAATTTATGAAAGGCCTGATTACATCTCACCAATATTTTTTGCTGCAGTCTTTTTCATTTTAACCATTCTAGTGGCTTTGCTTTATCTCATTGAAGTTTCGATTTTAATTTCTCTGATGATTTATGATGCTAAGTATCTTTTTATGTGTTTATTGTACATTCATTTATCTTCCTTTTGAAGTGTCTGGTTAACATGTTGATCAATTTTTAGAAACTGGGTTGCATGTCTTTCATTTATTGAATTGTAAGAGTCCTTTGTGGGTCTCTATATGTAAATATATGAATATATTCTCCAAGCCAATGGTTCCCTTTTTGAATGAGGAGCTTCTCCTTTGGGTGAGATACCACCTATTGCTTTATTATTATTATTATTATTATTATTATTATTATTATTATTATTTGCTATGTAGTGTTTTCTGCAGCCTGTCCCCAAAAAAGTTGTTTCTCCAAAGTTGCAAAGAGAAGTCCTGTCACTATTCAGTTGAATAGGACTCAGGGCAAACCCAGGTGAGTCAAAGTAACAACATGCTCCCCACAGTCTTCAGTGGCTTAGCCTTTGAAAGTTCACCACTAAGTATTTTTCTCTGAGTCATCAGCCTTTCCTTCCACAGCTGAGCATGTTAACAATTTATCTCACCCAGGGAGAGAGGCTTCTAGGTTTCCTTCCTGCAAAATCAGCTTTCAAATAATTGTTTCATGTGAGATCAGGGAGGGATTGAGATTCATTTTTCTCCATATGGATATGCTAGCATGATCCCATGAAATAAGGACTTTTGTAAAAACTGATCTTTTTCTCATGAAAATGTATAGAATTAACCATTGTGTGGCTTGTGATTTTGCCCTTTCCTCTTTCCCTTATCTGCATCAGAGTCATGAGAAGCCGTCTGGGAGCTACAAAGAGAAAACTACACCCAAAGGATGGCAAAATAGAAAGTTTAATGGGATCATAGAGCAGCAGTACCAACTCTGACCTGCCAACATCTGGACATTTTGTAATATAAGCAAACCAAAATGCTAATTTATATGAGCCATTGGAGTTAGACAAATACTATCTTCCTTCAAGTGACTTACACTTTGCTCTGCAAATATTTTTCATCCCTCTTGAAATAAAATTCAAAGATTTTATTGCCACGGTATACAGAGATCTAAGTAATGTAAGCTCCCACCTCCCCCTGATGCCATCTCTCCTTCCTTCTCAATGGACTCTTCTCTAGCCATATGCATCCGGGACATTGTGGAATCAGCCATCCTTTCTCTCACTTCACATCGTTTATCTTTGCTGCTTGCTTTGCACAGGATACTCATTCTTCATACTCGCACATGACTCACTGCCTCACCTCATCCAGATCACTGCTTAAATATTGTTCACTCAGAAATGCCAAGACATCCAAATGGCACCCTGTGTTAGACAGGGTTCTCCAGAGAAACAAAACCAGAACACGTATGATTTTAGATATGAGATGATAGATAGATAGATAGATAGATAGATAGATAGATAGATAGATAGATAGAACGTGAGAAATAAGCAGATAATTTTTCCACAGAGCAGTACAAATGACTCAGTTCAACTCACTTCCATGAGGCAGTTAATACACTGGCAGTCCTTCAACCCATGAGAGCTGCTGGGTATAAGTCAAGGAAACAGACAGCTGAGTCTTGTGTAACGCAATATAGGCAGTTGGCCACAGGCAGCAAGCAGTAGCATGGAGTGAAGACAGAACTTTTCCACAATTATTATACTCTAAAATACTAAGAAAGCAATTTACCAACATTTAGTGTGCTAGCCATTCTCACTCAAACCCACTGAAACTATGAGGTCTTTGACTAGTGATGAGGCTAAGATTGCTGATCTCCCTGATGACCCTGTTAGCTGAGGGCTTTGCATGACTCAAGTTAGGATAGTGATCTGCTTCCCTCGAGCCCTATGGGTGGGATTCAAGAGTCATTGTCTATGACCCCTAACTATATGGACCTATTCTCCTACCCCCAGGAGTCTCAAGTCCCTTCTTATCACATTCCTCTCCTCTTAGTCATGGGTCATCCCTAAGCCATTAACATCCTATAGTCCTTTAGACTGCCCCTGCTGACAGCATGTCCTGACCTATGACTAGAGAAATTATGTGTCCCCTGTTAGGCTACTTAAACGGGGAAAATTAATGTTCATTCTCTCTCTCTCGATCTCCACTCAGAACAGCATATGGGGAGGAGGTGAGCATGTTATCCTAATGTTATGTATGTCTGACTCTTAATGTTACTTTCTTTCTCTCTGTCATGATCTCTATATCGGTGTTATAATAAATAATAATCATTGCTGCACAGCTGCCTGTTGAACTCTTGCTGTAAGTGTATCAGAGGCTGGCCACCTCTGATATAGTAGGGCAGGTCACCAACAGTCAGAAAGATGACAGAGTCTGACAGTCCCCATGCTCAAGTGATGTATACACCAGCTGTGTGGCAAAATAGGTCTTGAAGGAACCTCAAACTATAAGGACACAGTTCATGGGTTGGGTGTCCCATAGGCAGTGTAGCTCACAAGTTGAGGCAAAGAACCAGACAAGGCAGCCGCACACTGATTCAATCATCAGAGAGAAAGCAACTGAAAGGCAAGACTCGCCAAGCCATTTATATCTTTACCCTTCAATTAGACTCCAACCATATTAAATCCAAATGTGTTTATTGGCCAGGTTAGGACGATAATCCTACCTATGAGTCACCCATCTGACAGAATAATTTGGACAAGGTTAGTGGTAACGGTTGCATAGCATGATATAATCATATAAGATTTATTTCATTTGTAAATGTTTTGTTATATGTGATCTTCTTAAAAACAAACAAATAAACAAAAACGCTCTTTCAAAGAGTCAGAGTCAATACAGACTGATAATGATCCTACCTGACAGAGCTACCCCTGTGGGTTTCCAAGACTATAACTCTTTATGGAGAGTAAAAAACTGATCTTTCTTCTGCAGAGAATCTGGCAGTTCCAAACTGCCAATCTTGAGGTTAGTAGCCCATCACCAGGAGGTTAGTAGCTACAACACCATTAGGGTGCCTTTCATCTTCCCACAATTAAATCAAGAGCAAAAAGGGAAAGTCACTCAACAGTCACCATGCTTTGTGTTTCTGTTCATTGCTTCCTAAGTTCATATCACAACTTAATATGTCATAGACGCAATATTACGTGTCTCCTTCTCCTAGATTGTAAGCCCCATGAAAGTAGGTTTTGTCAATTAGGCATAATTATATTTTCAGAACCTAGGATAATGCCTAGCACTCACAAGTGTTTCGCCCAATGCTTATTGCTTTTTCAGGTTCTTCACCCAACCTCTGAGGCTGTAAGGATGTGAAACCTGAAAATTCCACAGCTGTACTTGTTGACATGGAAATGTCTAACCAGAGAAAAGAAGACACATGAGAAAGTAGAGGTGAGTCTCAGAATCATCACTACCAGCTAACACTACACTCCTCACCAAAGAGAAGCAGTTCCAGCTGTTTCATTAGGGGGCGGGCCAATAAAATGTTCGACAAGCCTGTGAACGATAAAATAAATATCAAATGGCTCTTGGTAGAGAACAACAACAACATGTTCCCCACCCCTTCCATAGAGGATAGAGGCAAAGCAAAATGGTCAAGGAACTTGGACCAGTTGATGCTGTGACGCTCCAGATAAACAGACTCTGAGATCCAAATAGCACTTGCCCTTCAGTTTGTGAACCGACAGGATCTCTCCTATGCTTCCCTAATTTTTGGCTGGGATTCTAGTTTCTCATAATGGAAAGAATCCTAATTCAAAAGTTTAAGCCATACCTAGGCCAATCATGCTTGGTGAAGGGGAGGGACAGAGAAAAGGAGGAAACCCCTCTGAGAGATGGACTGACACAGTGACTGTCACACTGGGCTCAGAACAATGGTGAGGGTGGTGTAGGACCAGGAGATCTTTCATTCCACTGTACATGGGGTCATGGGGTCACCCTGAGTCAGAACCCCCTTGATTGCACCTAACAACCCCAGCAGCACTGAAGGAACAAGCATCTGAGCAGCAAAGCTGTAAAGGATCAGAACCAGGCAGGGTTGTTTTTTTTTTTTTGGGGGGGGAGGGCACGGTAGACAGAAAAATAATGGAAAAAGCAGACCTTGGTGTCACTTATTTTTTATTAAAGACTACTGGTTCTATACTAAACATCACTGTACCAAATCTTACATGAAGATCATTTCTCTGTTTTCTGCAATACTGATATGTAAGACACTGGCCATTTTACAATGGAATCTCTTACATACAGGACCAAAAGTGAAATTCATTTTAGAACATAAGAACAGGGAGATAGTTGCTTTTTTTCATCAACTATCAGAACGCATCCATCTTATTAGGGGTCATTTATCTTGTCTCATCTACCAGGAAGCTTAAGCTAAATTGACTCTTCAATTAACATAACTCTTCTCTCCACATTCTTTTGTACAATTATCCTCCCTCTTCCATTACTTGATGTTTCAACATCTTTATATTAACTCTTTTTTACACACCAAGTCAGAGTAAATTCCATAGAAGTAGAGCATACATTGAGATGTATAGATAGATGATAGATAGTTAGATAGATACATAGATACATAGAAATAGATAGGTAGATAGACAACTACAGCATCTGTGTTAGTCTAGGTACATTGAAGAAACAAATTTATAGACACATATATATATAAGAAAGAAGCTTATATACAAAAGCAATTGAATGCTGAGAAAGCATCCCAGCCCAGTCCAGATCAAGTTCAATATTAGTCCATATGTCTAATACCAATCTATAAAGTCCTGCTCAAACTCACAAAATACATATAATGATGCCAAATGCAGGAGGATCATAGACCAGTGGGTTGGAAGTCTGTAGATGCAGTGGTGTTGTAAGCATCTCAGAGCTGGCAGGGGTCTCTACATGGTTTCTCCCACTCCAGAGGTCTGGCTACATCAGGGTCTATCCATGTGGTTTCTCCAGCTCCCAGGGTATAGTGCCATGTGTCTGTCAGTATAGCAGCTCTCAGGGAGTGAAAAGAAAGAAAGAAGTGTCCCCTGCATCCACGGAGGAAATACAGGAGTTCCCAGAATTCTCAGGAGAAGGCCATACCCACACAGAGGCTTCATTAGTTATATCTTGATTTACATGCCAGACTCCACCTCTTCACTCATAATCCTCTCAAATTGACACCAGATTATGTTACTACCCCCAGAATCCCTTTATATCTAATATAGATACATATATATTATATATATATTATATATCTGTTCTTCAGGTAGAACTGATTCTTCAACCTGATTCCTTTTCTAAGAATGGATCTCCACATCTATCTTTCCCTCCTACTTAATTCTGTCTCACATATCATTCACTTCCTAGTCAGGAAATCCAGGTCATGTAGAAGGCCAGCCTTAGGTCTGCTTTTATACAAAGGAACTAGGTTGAATGAGACATCTCAGCTATTCTTGAAAACTCAGGTGAATTCTTGGGTCACAATTGTTTTCTTTTTTATCACCTGCATTAAAGTTAGGAAAGGGGTCAAGCTGTTAGTTGTCCTGGTATTTCTGTAAAACACATTTTTTGCCACCACTGTTTCTTCCTCCCATTGCCCCTGGGTCCAGGGCTCAGGAAGGAAAGGGTTTGGAGCTCCAGGGCAGCCTTTCCCTTTCCCCTGGTTCTTTCCCTGTGGGTGGGGAGGGCATTGATGCAGCACTTTATTCAATCCAACATTCCACATTCTAGGAAATCATAGTAAGCATAAGGTCAATGACTAACAAGAGCTTTCTGAACAGCTGCTCTGCAGACAATTTGGAGGATTGATTTCACCATTTGGTTATTTAAGCTAACTATACAAAAACACTTCAATTCAATGGGCCTGGAAGTTCCAAACTGTGCCTTTTTTGAAACAGGAGCTAGATCAGGAAGTGGGTTGCTCAATAGACCAGGCTTCTGAGTTTTATTCTTTGTGAAAGTTTCATTCAACTTACCATTGAAGCATGTGCACAATGGCAGTTCCCATCACTAATTCCTTCTCTGGGTTCCCTTTAGTTCTGATTTCATATTCTGTTTGCTACTGAAAACGGTCCATAGCTCCTGAGTGCCTGAGGAATAAATTTTAGACTCCTCTGTCAGGCTCTATGTCGTATGGCACAGCTTGTCTCCATAAGTTCCGTCCAAAAGGCTTCCTACCTGTTCCCCTGTTCCACCTCTGTCTACTCGTAATGAAATGTAATGCAGCCCAGCACTCGCATGCACTCTTACTGCACACCTTAAGACAACCTCAATGCTTCTCCTGGAAACTTGTTTGCTATTTTCATATGTTCTTTGCTTTTTGGGACACGTCAGTCATGCAGAAATCGTTTTGCCTCTGTGGAGGAGCATGATTGAAAAGTTTGTCTTGTGGCTAACATTCATTGCTTTCTTTATTATTGTTCCTCACTTAAGTTTTTAAATTGTAAAAATGAGCATTCCAAGAATTTTCACCTAAAAAACTTCCATATATACATACATACTTATATACATATATAATTTCCTTTGACAACAGTACTTTACATTTTATACCACTGACTAGATGAATGATACTATTATTAGAATGACAACATATCTCCTGGAGGTTACTTAAATTATTTCTCAACAAGCTCATGTAGACTGGGGATATATGTACACTTTAGCTATATGAAGAGATTTGAGCTTGAAAGTAATCATAAACCCTAATCTAAGAGTAATTAATTCTTACGACATGACTCTGCTCCATACTTGGCCCCCAGATGTTATCGCTAAAGTTATGGGTGCTAGAGAAAACCACAGTGACGGAATTCAGATGGTGCTTGGCCATCAGAAAGAATAGTTGGGTCTGTGGTCTAAAATGCTTGTCTTAAAACAAGCCAGTGAGGTGTCGGCTAAGCCCACACAGAAAGAGCACTTCAGTCTGTCTGATATGAATAGTGTAGCTAATAAAACTCAAGATCAGAGGGAATTGTATTAGAGTCAAAGTTCTGAGCACTTGGTTTTCAGAAAGTTATGCCTAACAGTGAGAGCCCAAATTCTATGGGCAGGTCCCCCACTGAGGTTGATCCTTCATTGCATTCCCTCAGATCATTGACCAAGGGTGTGAATGGTCTCACCTTCAGACAGAATACACTGGAAAGTGGATTACTGAAAATAAAGTGGGGAGGTTAAAATAGAGCACACTATCATTTGTTTTCTCCTTTGACCTATTTTTAATTTTATCTACTCTCTAGCAACTGTTATCACTTGGGTTAAGGTTCCATTTTCTGTGTTTCACTTTGTTGCCTTTGTTGGGGATTACTTGTCTGGTTTTCTTTATATCAAGTCCAGGATAAGTAACTAAATTAATCATTCCTTATGATTCTGGAATGGAAGGTTGGGAGGTAAAAAGGAACTACTAACAATGATTACAACACTGAAGAAAGTGTTCTACAATGGATTGTGATGATGGCTGCACAACTATTTTCATATATTTAAACTACTGAATTGTAAGGTGTGTGAAATATGTGTCAATAAAACTGTTAAATAAATAGGTAGATAGATAGCAGTCAGGTTGTAATTCTTCCAAAAATTATATTTTGTTACAATTTGGGTTCAAGTATTCTCATTTTTCAGCATTCACTTTGTGTCCTAATTATTCCATCCCATTACTCTAGCTTCCCTGCCCTCTTGTCTTCTCATCTTAGCTTTAGAGTAAATGTCATTATGATTGTAAATAGATTGTCTTTAAGTAGGGCACTGTACTTTTAGTTAGTAATCTTCATTTGTGTGCCACCTGGCTGTTTTGTTAAAAGGGAATCTCAAAGAATATTATCTGTTTAAGACTTAGCAGTGTATCTTAAAAGATAGTCTGAGGAATTCCTCTGGACTCAGGTGGTCCCACCAGCCTGAACTCTCTTAAATACTTGAGTTTTGTTCTACATTATCTCTCATTCTATCTGGAACCATTGACACTGATCTTGGTCAGAATGGTCAGAAGCAGTAGTTGGGTACCATCTAGTTCCTCTGGTTTTAGAGTACATGAGGCTATGGCTCATGTAGGCTATTAGGCTTATATATTTGGTTTCTTGTTTGATATTTTGGTTTCCTTCCTTCTCTTATGCTTCTGATGAATAGAGATTACTAGTTGTATTTTAGATGGTTACTCACAAGATTTCAAGACCCAAGACATGGAACTACATCTGGAAGAGAAGGGGCAGGCATGAGATTCTATGTTTATTGGGGTGGGGTGCGATGGGGGAGCTCACTTACATCTTAGTCCTTCCCACATGCCTATAAATGTTCCCTTCTTTCTCCCTTTTAGGACCTTCCTTTCCCTTTTCTACCATGCTCTTTCCAAATACCGTTAGCTCTAGATGCTTCGCCATCTCTTGTGGCTTCTTCCCCACATCTGTGCTGACATACACTTCGGGAAACTCCTTCAATCATCCTTTTAACTCCATTGCCGGTCTTCTACCTCGACCCTGACTTGAATGATAATATGTTTGCTCATTTTGTTAAAAAAAATGTTTGCCCTACCACTGAGATTATTTTTATAGATTTAAATAAACTGGGCTAATAGTAGTAACTGGTTAATACTTCTAGTAATTGACAGAAGAACATGTCCTCTTTAATGGCGCATCCTCAGAGAAGGAGCTGGCCTGCTCCAAAGGAATCCTGCTTTTGGACTCTGTTTGAGTCACTAGGAAATGATCATTTCGACCACGCTCTATCTAACAGCTTTTTTTAAAAATGTGACTAGCTGCCTCTGCAAAGGACAAGTTCAATTATTTAAATACAACCCCAAACACACAAGTATTTCGTAGTCCCTAATTCCATTTTCTCCAAATGAAATCTATTATTGTGAAATCTATTATGCAGGGCGTGCTATTCTGGTGAATAATTGATTGACTATTTTTCTCCCGCCTATGTTTCCCAATGTCATAGGAGTTCATCTGATCTAAAACAGGGCAAGGGATACTGGATTTTGTTCTTTTCCTGTCTGCCTGCCCATTCCGACCCAAATTCTAGTCTCTTTGTTCTGTTTTGACACAACAAACGAAGTGGAAAACAGTGAAGAGGTTAGACAAGCTCACATCTGCGGCCACTCAGGCCCTGGACCTTCGCATAATAAAACACCACCCTGGCTTTTTTCTGTCTCTACCACTTCGACTGTCTGAACAATCCGGGGTGTGTTTTTGTGACGGGTTTGAAATCAGGAACCCACTCACAATGGCCATTTTCGCTAAAGTGCACTTGCGACTCAATGCCACCCTGTTCACTTTCTGGTTTACACCAGGTCATCTTCTTCCCAGCACATCCCAGATGATTTCATCTCACTTATGTGAAAACAATCTGCAATTGACTTCATTGCCCCGCCAGGGGTGACAAAGGTTGTGCCACTTACATGCATCTCTTTATATATTTTTTTGCCTCGGGAGTAATTTCATATTAACGAAAGTTAAAACACGAAACTGCTCTACACACTTGTGATTAGTCAATCATTCCATTCACCAGCACCAGGCTTCCCCATGCCCCCCCACTCTCCTCGCAATATATTTTTTTAATGGACGTGTAATAAGGGCACTCAAAAAGGGGTTACTAATGTTTGCATAATTTGCAAAGGTAGAAGACATAAAATCTATACTAATTTTAGCTGTGCATCATTAAACATGAAATATTGATTATTGCTCTTGGCAACAAAATTGATGAAGCTAGCTAGCTGCTGTGTCCACATAAAGTGATTCTGATACCTTGCCCTCGGACCTCCATGGCTGTAAATGATGCGCCCTGGTGACAGCTGGAAGGCCAGCATTCTGATCCACGGCTCTGGGAGATACATTTTCCAGATTAGACCAGGAATGACCCAGCTGCACAGCCCAACTTCAGAAAATTAAACTGGAGGGAGTCCAACATTCTGTTGAAATAACTGCGTGAATTACAATGCTTCCATGGGTCTTGTTATAATGTAAATGTGCTGTACAATTTACTGCCATTTCCCTCCAACCCCTGCTGTGAATATGGGCATTAATAGTCATCTCATATATTTAAAGCAAAAAGGCCTCAAAGATAAAAAAGCAAGATTCATGTTTTCTTCCCTCTTTGGAAAGCAACGACTAAATTCTTTTTCTTTCCCTCCCTCCCCCCCTAAAAAAGAGCATAGGTTTGTTTATATATTGTGCATTAATGTTTTTTATGCTTGACAGAGCTGTAAATTTCACATGGGGAAGCTACCTGGCAATTGAACATGAATTTCTTGGGGAGGATAACAACAAAATGCTAATGGGACATCAACAGCTCATTTAAAGGATTCATTCACATAAACTATGGGCACATGAAGTGCCGATGGTGGAGGAGACTTTTAGAAGAGATTTACCTAGCTTTGCTACTTTACGGTGAGACTCCATCTTAAGCACTTTGGATAGGTTGTCAGGAGAGACCAGGCCCTGGAAAAGGACACCAAAGCCAAAGGGCAGTGAAAGAAGGGAGGACCATCAGCAAGATGCATTGGCACCATTGCTCCAGGATTGGCTTCAAGTGTAGGAACTCTTGTGAGGTCGGCGCGGGACCCAGCACGGTTTCATTCTGTTGTGCATAGGGCCACTCTGGGTTGAAACAGATGACAACGACAACAACAACAACAGTCCTTCTTGAGTATTTGAATGACCTGTGAGCTGTAGAGGGGCTGAGGGGTTATGCCGATGACCACTGAGCAAGGTAGTCTTGGGCTTTTCTGTGGAAGTTCCCAGTGGCATTGGTATTTGATGCTCTCATACATACAGAACCTTCTAAAAGTTAAGGGGCATTGAGAGTAAGAAGCATCGCATGACTAATTCATTCTTTATGCCTGTTTGATCAAAGAAGTTATGTTCATAGGCATTTGGATATAAAAACCCTTGATGACAACCGCACCAAAAAAAAAAAAAAAAACCAAACACCATGCCCAAGTTAATTCTGACTCACAGTGACCCTACAGGACGGAGCAGAACTGCTACTCTGGGTTTTCAAGACTTTAACTCACAACAGCATAGAAAGCCTCATCTTTCTCCCACAGGGTAGCTGGAGGTTTTGAACTGCCAGCTTCTCTCTATCACCTGGGGTTTTGCATGGCGCCTAGTTGCCCAATGTGTACCATGCAACCAGGGATCCTTATAACCAATAGTCCAGGATAAGGCATAAGCATCGCTGAGTCAGCACTGGCTGGATACCAATAAGCTTGAGCTTGATCTTGATCTGCTTTCCCAGGATCTATGGGTTCTTCATTCTAGTACTCCCCAGGGGGCAGCAAAACCCACTGTGGGAAACACCCCTAAACCAACAACCTTGCTGGATCCAGCATTGTCAAACAGGATGAAGCAGCCTATTGTTACATTATTACTTTGAGAAATATAAATACCTTCCCACTATATTTTCTAAGAGTATGCACAGTCTGAAAAACACTTTCTAGTTGTAGAAGACATGCATTCTGAAGCTCTGATTGTAGAATGAAGATGATCTCATTAAAAATAGTCTAAATGCACCTATTAGAGCTAGGCTATGTGAAATGAAAGCACGACTAATAATGTTTTCTTAAAATGGTCACTTTACTCAAAGTTAACACAGCTTGACAGCAGGACAACTACAGAAATTCAACTGAGCTTGAAGTATTTCAGAGCAGCCACTAAAGTGGGCCTAATTTTGCATCTTAAATCTATCTATTTTCTGTAAAAAAAAAAAAAAAATAGAGGCCATGCCTCCTGCTGAGAACTCCAACGTAAATAGGGAATCAAGCCAGCAAATGAGCATCTCTCGCCATGCAGACAGAACTGCCAAGGTGGATAAGCGAGCCCACACCTGGCTCCCAGTGCCACCAAGCAAAACACAGTGCAGGCAATCAGAGCTGCGGGAAATTCCCAGAGCACTTAGACCTGATACTGCAGTGCATTTCTTTATGGAGGAGCAAACTGCTTCCAGATTAGCTCTTTGGCTTAGTCCAAGTGGAAAATGAGTTTGTATTGCTTATGTACTTGCTGAGTCACATGGCGGCAGCCCCCAGCATGCTCAGCAGCTCTGCATGGTCCTTCATCTCATCTCCATGGCCAGCATCACAACCTTTGTGGAGGGTTTGCTGGTGCTAATCAACATTGGTGCACCTAGATGCCTAACTGCTTTTCTTGAAGTCTCTTTTAGAAAAATCTTTTTTGAAGTTTTTATTGATCCGTAATGAACAGATGGCACAATTCAATGTGTCCACCCTACCGAGAGGGTCGTGCAGTCTTTGAAGTGCTTTTCTAAACATTTAGCTCCTTTCCTCATAACCCTAAGGCATCGTGATGGTGTGTCAGAAGCTCACTTGGAGCAGGAGAGTTGGAGAACTTGACAATGGATTCCTTTAAAGATTACATCCTGGGAAACCCTACCATCGCTCCTCTCTACCACCTGGGGTTGGTATGCATCAGGACAGACCTGATGATACCCAATACCACTCCTAAACTCTTTCTCCACCTAAACATACCTGCTTTTCAGGATTAAAAGCATCTCCTTAACCCCTCTCACCTGTATTTTCAAAAATCCCTCAGCATTCATTTCGCAGGTGATTCTAAATATTTTAATGCTCCCCAAAGTAGTGGTGATGTAGTGAAACATGGGGCTACTTAACCACAAGGTCAGCAGTTTGAAACCACCATCCACTCAGCGAGCGAAAGATGAGGCACTTGACTCTTGTAAAGAGGTATAGAGTTACTCACTGTCCTACAGGGTCACTATGCACCGATGTCAGCTGTATGGAGTGAGTTTTTGACTTAATGCAGTAAGCCGTATGCCATTCTTGGAACTATTATTGCTATTACTCATGCTTATTAAATTGTACCAGATATCTGGCACTTGCATAAGTAATCACTTAAAAAATGTTACTAAACCCCTAAGTAGGAGATATAATCATTATTCCCCTTTTCCAGATGAAACAGATTGAAAAGAAATTGGGAAACTTGCGCTGGAAACTACTACAGAATCAGACTTCAACCTGAGAAGTGTGCTACCAGAATCTAAATGTGACCTCTCCACTCATTGCTCATGACTCTGGTCTGGGTTTCTGGAAATGGCCCTTTGATGTTCTGTTGTATCCATAGATCTTAAGCAAAATGTTACTGCCACGTGACATCAGGGAGACTGTCCTGTAATTTGAGCATTCTGCTAGGCCACCTTTCTTTGGAATGAGCACACATACAGATCTTCCAATCAGCTGGCCTAGCAGCTCTCTTGCAAATTTCCTAGCAAAAATAAGTGAGTGTTTCCAGTGCTTCGGTCAGTTTATTGAAACATTTAATGGGCAGTCCATCAACTCCTAGAATCCTGTTCTTTGCCAATGCCTTCTTCCTTGAGCAGGATTGGTTCCTGAGATAGCGGAACGTTGACTAGTTCTTCATGGTACAGCGATGGTGTATTCTTTCCATCTCCTTTTGATGTTTCCTATATTGCTGAATATTTTGTCCATAGGATCTTTTAACGCTTCAACTTGAGGCTTGAATTTTTCTCTTGACTTCTTTCAGTTTAAGATATGCTGAGCAGTTCTTCCATTTTGGTTTTGTAATTCTAGGTCTTTGCACTTTTCATTATACTATTTTTCTTTGTCTTCTCAAGCCACACTTTGCAACTCTCTATTCCCTTTCTGGGCTTATTTCTTCCATTTGCTTTAGCCACTCTATAATTTAAGAACAAATTTCAATGTCTCTTCTGACACTCTTTGATCTTTCTTTCTTGTCTTTTTAATAATGACTGTTTGCTTCCATCGTGAATCATGTTCCTGATGTCTTCCCACAGCTCATCGGATATTCTGTCATTAGTGTTCAATGTGTCAAATATGATCCTGAGGTGTTCTGAAATGTTATATAGGAAAATCTTAGATAATAGTTTATCTCTTGTAGACTCATTTCCATTTTCTTCAGCTTTATCGTGAACTTTGATATCAAGAGAGATCTCCTCTGTAGATGACAGCACTGCTGAGGACAACCCTGAAGAAAGAGTGTGTGGAAAGTGGACAGTGGGTGGTCCACCCACATGAGGGCAAACCAAGAGGTTGAATGCAGAAGACCAGCGATGGGAGCTAAGCCACAACATTCCCAAGGAATCCCTATTGTAGATTTCTGACTCAGAAGGCAGCAATTGCACTCCCTCTGAACTGGTTGAGGATTTCTCTCAAGGAGGCCACTGAAAGCCTAAAGGTGTAATGCCGGGTATGTATGTACTAGACTGATCCTTCCATAACTGCAGGAATAGCAATGGCGACTTTTAGGATGCAAGCCTTTCTGACACGAATGCTGAGGACCAAAAGGGTGGATGTGTTGTTAAGTAAGCATCTCAGGATAAGGAACCCTGAAAGTAACAGGAACTGGATGGTTGGATTACAACAAGTCCTCTGTATTTAACAGAGAGATATCATCTCCTTTTGTCAAGATCCCAGATAAACTTGTGACTCCTTGTATATTTTCTCTCTCTCTCTCTCTCTCTCTCTCTCTCTCTCTCTCTCTCTCTCTCTTTCTCTCTCTCTCTCTCACACACATACACACACATATGTGTGTTTATACCAGCTAGGCAGAATTGGCATTCCTACAGAGACAGTGATTGGACTGACAGTACCTGGGGTGCATGAGAGGGAAGCAGAGTGATGAGCCAATAAGGATGAGTACAGGGAAGTAGTTAGGGATCTAAAATTGATAGAAGGATGTAGCTTTTATGATTGTGTTTGATTAACAGATTTGTATCTGAGAGGTCTAGCTGAGATGTGAACGATGGGTAAACATGGTGGTGGGGCAGTAGGAAAGAAAAAGAAGAGAGATGACAGATGATGATGGTGACAGATTATATATATATGTATATATAGATATAGATATAGATAGATGTAACCCTCCCCAAAAGGATTTTTTTCAAGGCTATATATTTAATATTTTTTAACAAATCAATCTTAACACCTTCAGCAAACTCTCCATTACACTTAATACATTTGTCAAATCTGCAATTTCATTCCTAGAAACATTTTTCAAACTTATCAGTTTGATTAGATGACAGCATCTCTTCATTTTTTTCTTCACCTATTCTACATTGTCAAATTGCTTCCTTTCATATCCCTCTTCATTCACAGAAACAAAAAGAAGTCACAAATAGTGAGGTCACATAAGTCAGGTGTGTGGGGCAAAAGAGGCAGGCTGTGTTTTTTTCCCCAAAAAACTGGCCTACTGAGATGGTTGTGTAAGCAGGTGCATTGTTATGGCAGCTAACCCAGTCCCCCGACTGCCACAGATTAGGCCTTTTTCATTGCACACAGTTACACTGTGTTTTCAGAACCCCAAAATAAAAAGCTTGATTAACAGTCTGACCGGGTGGAATGAACTACAAATGCACTACAAGTGGACATTTTCATCCTTTCAGGAAGTTGATGGATGTCCACAACAAGCTTTGTCATCAGGCAACATTTCACTGTTTTTGAAAGGAGAAAACCACTTATACACTTGAATTTTTCCCATCTTGCTATGCTTCTAAGCTGTGTTCAACATCACAATAGAGTCTGTGGCATTTTTCCTGAGCAGGAAACAAAATTTCACAGCTACAATCTGTTCTCTTAAACTGGTCATCCATTATTAAAACAAACAAACAACAACAACAACAACAACGAGCTTTCCAGCAAAACTACTTTCATGAAAAAAATTCACTGTGATGAGAGAGAACCTTCCCAGGTGACAGCACTGGGTGCACTAACTCAGAGCAAGTTGCTAGATGAATGCCTAGTGGGAAAAAATTCATAGTACAAAAATTCTACCCAGTGGAATTTTTTCCACTTGGGGGAGAGGGAGAGTACCCCCTTGTATGTTTATGTTTATATGTAAATATGTACATATTTAAATACGGGTATATTTGCCTATACATGTATATAAATGCAAATGCAACAAGGAAGCAGATGGACTTAAATTTTACCTCAGTACAAGAATGGTTTGTTCTAATAAAGTGGCACTATATGACACTTTCCTGACATAATCATGAAGACAAAATGGAAGCGTAAAGCAACTGTGAAGAAAGCTGATGGTGCCAAATTATTAAAAGATATAGTGCCTGGGTCTTCAAGACTTGAAGTTAAATAAGCAGCCATCTAGTAGGGAAGCAAGAAAGCCCACCTGAAAGAAACACACCACCCTGCGTGATCATGAGGTGTCAATGGGAAAAATTATCAGAAGTTCAAAAGCAAGCAACCAAATTGATGGAAAGGGTGGGGTAGAGTGGAGACCCCAAATCCATCTGCATGATAATTGGATGGTTCCTCACAGAAGGGCCACATGGAAGGGATGATAAATCTAAGGAGCACTATAGCACTGGTGCACCACATAACTCTCCTTTAGTTCGTTAATATTTCCTCCCCTTTTTATTAGGGTTTTATTTGTTTTACTTCATTAATCATGGTAGAGTTTCATATATCTTCATTTTTTATAATTAAGATAGTCTGATACATTGAAACCAAGATAGATAATCCTCCAGAAACAGTAACAGAAACAATGGTTCCCTGAGGGAACTGGAAGTGACGGGAGAACTAATAGCAATGACGATTGTATAACCCCACTCGAGGGGAGTGATCAAGAGAATTGCATGGATGGATATATTGGTTGGTGTAAGATGTAGCATATTAAATAATTTAGGGTTCCTGATGGAGGGGGAGAGGGAGGAAATAAATAGGAGCTGATATCAAGGAGTTCAAGGAAAAACTGTGTTTTGAAAAAGACTGTGACAGCAATTGCAAGATACTAGCTTGATGTAATTGAAGTAGGAAATGTTAGGATATTTGTAAGAGCCCCTAATAAAATAATAATAAATAAAAATAATGGCTATAATTTTCATTCAAGTTTGGGTAACAGTTGTTTTGTTTTTTGTTTTTTCAGTTAGAACCATGTTTCTTAAGAGAGACAAGGCAAGCAGGCAGACAGGGAAAAAAATAGCATTTCTGAATCAACCTTACCCCATGATGAGATTCACCATCAACAGTGGAAATGCTGTGTATTCACTGTATGTTATAAACTACAAACAGCAATTCAGTACTGCATTATGTCTAGTAACACATAAGACAGAGCATGCAGGAGAATCAATTTTTCATCATGAGTTGAAATCAACTCCAAAAATATTTTGGGGTTTTAAATGTTTTTGAAAAATAAGCTCTACTGCCCCAGAGGTTGACAATTCAAACCCACATATTGACATCTTGGAAGACATGCCTGGCGATTTGCTCCCATCAAGATTACAGTCAAGAAGCTCCAGCGAAGCAGATCTACACTGCAACACACGGCACTGCCATGGAGCTCCTTGTTAGCAACTGGGTTTGACTTGAAAATATTTCCCAGATGCAAATCGAGTGAGGTAAAATGCATTCTGGGACATTCACTTAAGAGAAAGCATCCTAATATTCTACCCTCACAAAAAAAATTAAAAAGATGTTCACTCTAGATATGAGATTCTTGAAAATATCAATATAAGTGGCTTTATGCTTTTATAGACCTTGGAATACAATTAGCTACACTTTTATGGTGGCTTAATAATTTATGATAATTGCAAATTCATTAGATTCTAATGCACCACAGTCAAACCTATGGATTTCCTGGTATCTTTAAGAAACATACGTTCTCAAGGTGAAAACAACATTGCCTATGTTCATTAGTACCAAGATAGTCTACTTTTAACAATGTAGAATGCATCCCATTACTTAAAGCTGGATCACTTGGAGGTTCTCCCTGTTAATGCACAAACATAAACCTGAGCATGTACACCATCTCATTAAGCCTTCCGACTTCAGCAGCTGGTGATTATTAACTAAATTCAATCTACTGCTTAAATGGCCTGTCTTTACCTTTTCCTCTGCGCCTCACAGAAAAGCAAATCCAGAGAATGTACAGACACACACATATCACACACAATACCCAACACAGTTAATACACAATACTTACATCAAAAATGCACGGTCTCGCTTGAATAGATTTTTGCCAATGCAAGAAGACTTTTAAAAGTTCATGGAATGCATACATCATGAAAAAAAATGCATCAATGTTAATTCATTGTCCCTAAAGTAACTGGCTCTGAGTCTGATCTAGCTTGATGCACTAAGAAGATAAGGCATCAGAGTTTTAAGAGTTCCTATCAGAGCAAGATGAATTCTGAAAAAAAAAAAATTGAAGCAAGAGAATACATCGAATAGTGACCTTCAGTTGGAGAATGGTGAATTTATTGATGCTTTAGGGGAAAAAAATTAATTGTCTTCATGTCCTAATTGAAGAGGACAGCTTGGTTCAACTTATACAATTCTGACTGAAAAATTAAAGTTGAGCAAATTTTCTGCTCCATGGATGTTTAAAACTCAACTACAGACAAGGTAAGAGCTGTTGATGAAAATTTCAAAGACATGGTGTTTAAATTTTGAAGCATTTCATGAGAGAACTGTAAAAGGAGATAACACATGGCTTCATCTATGAGTCTAAAGATACTACACAAAGCATTGGGTTCCAAGAAGTAGATGCAGTCCAGTTGAAGTAGAAGTGGACCAGTCAAAAGCAAAGGTCTCGTGGCAACAGGCAGTTCGTTTGTTTGTTTGTTTTTGGTGCACAAGATATTTTACTTGTTGACATTCTGATGGACCAGAGAATGTCAACATTTTCTTATTATGAGAGTGGTTGAATATTTATCCAATATACTGCAGATAAAGACCAGGAAATTTTACCCAAAGAGCCATTCTCTACTACAACATTGCTCCTGTCCCCTTTTCTCATCAAACAAAGGCAACTTTATGAGAATTCCAAGGGGAAAAGGAGTACCTGTGTCATAATTGTGTTATGCATTGAGCTGCTGAGAGGCTGTCAGTTCCCCAGAATTATGTGGGAGAGACATAAGGCTATCTGCTCTTAAAGAGTTGACATCTCGGAGTGCCAAAGGGACAGTGCTACTGTGCAGGCTGGGGTTACTTCAAGTCAAAACCCAGCCATTGGCAGAGGAGACATTTCAATGGGAAATCATTAAACATCCACCTCACACTCCTCTCTGGACTCCTGTTGATGTCTTTATTATCCTAATCTTAAGAAATTCTCTAAAGGAGACACATTTTTCTTCAGTTAATAATGTAAAAAAGATATATTGACATGGTCATATTCTCAGTACCATTGGTTCTTTAGGGAAAGACTAAATAGCTAGTATCATCACTTACAAACATATCTTGAACTTGATGGAGCTTATGTTGATAAATGAAGTTTGTATTTTTATTTTTGTCTTTTCCTTCAGTTTTTATACACTTTTTGAGGTCCTCTCATACACGGAAAAACAAAACAAATGCCATTCACATGCTCCATCCCACATACAAAATGCTTCCTTTCTCCTCCTCCTAGAACTAATCATTATCCTAACTTAAATAGTAACCACTTCTTTACATTTCACCCATATTTTATCACTTAGTTTTTCATATTTAATTGCTATTATTAAGTCTTGCCCACATCTAAGAGCATTTTATTTTGAAATAATTAAAAATTCACAGAAACTTGTAAAAATATATAAGGAGGTCTCATGCACCCTTCCCTCCTTTTGTTCTAACACTACCCCTTCACGTGACTACAGTGCACCATCAAGATCATCACTTTGATACTGCTATAATCACTGAACTAATTCAGGTTTCTATAATTACACAAGGACTCATCTGTGTTTGTATATGCATGTATGCTCTTATAGTCCTATAAAATTTTCTGTGTGTTCTCTTTTTTAAAAATTGTTATTGAATACTTTTATTAGGGGTTGTTACTTCTCTTATCACTAGCCACACAGTCATCCATTGTGTATAGCACATTTGGACATATGTTGGGCATCATCATTTTCAGAGCATTTTCTTTCAACTTAAGGCCTTGATATCAGCTCCTCATTTTCCCCTCTCCCTCCCGTCCTTCCTACCTTTGGAACTCTTAAAAAATTATATATCATTATTTTCATATCTTACATCAACCTCTGTCATTGCATTGCACTTTTGTTCATACCCCTGGAAGGGAGTTATAAGTTGATCCTTGTGATCAATTCCCCCTTTCTTCCCCTACCTAATATCTCTAGTCCCATGATTAACCCTGGGGGGAGGGGTTCTCTAGCCTGGATTCCCTGTGTTACAGATTTGTATCTGTAGCAGTGTGCTCACTCTGGTCTAACTTGATTTGTAAGGTAGAATTGAGGTCATGATAGTGGGGGTTGAGGGAGGAGGAAGCATTTAAGAACTAGAGGAAAGTTGTGTGAGTTTCATTGTGTGTTTCATAAACTGCACCCTGACTGACTCTTCTCTTCCTTCCTTGTGACCCTTCTGTATCTGTGCAACTTTTATTGCACATTAAAATGTATTCTTTTGTATACCCACCACCACAATCAAGATGCAGAATTGTTCCACTGTTGCCAAGCTCCCTCCTGATTCATAGACATCCTTAAGGGGGTCTTATTGCATAAGTCCCTACATAGGCACAAAATTCTCCTCTCTCAAACTTGATCTTCAGGCAATCATTAATATGTCTCCTTCATTTTGAGATCATCTTTCCTTGCACTTAACATAATTTATTTGAATTTCATTTAGGTAGTTGTATATATCAATAGTTTGCTATCTTTTATTGTTGAGTAGCATTCCATGGTATACTGAGACTAAGACATGGTATAAGAAAGATCAAAGAAGAATCACTGCATTTGAATTGTTGTGCTAGCGAAGAATATCTAAAATATCATGGATTGAAAGAACTAACAAATCTGTCTTGGAAAAATTACAACCAAATTTCTTCTTAGGGGCATGATTAGGGGAACTTCATCTCATATACAATGGGCTGATTGTCAAGAGAGCCCGGTTCCTAGAGAAGGACATCATGCTAGTAAAGTAGAGAGGAAATAAAAAAGAGGAAGGTCCGTGGCAAGATGAACTGACACAGTGGTTGCAACAAGGGGCTTAACTATGAGAATAATTGTGAGGAAAACACAGGACCTGGTGGTGTTGGCTTCTGTTGTACACAGAGGTGCTGTGAGTTGGACCAGACCCAAAGACATCGATCAACAACAACAAAATTAGCATTCCATGATAAGGGTAAGCTACTATTTGTTTAACCTACTGAAGAAAGGTGAAACTGATCCCAATTGGGAGCTACTATAAGTAAAGATGCCACAGCATCCATGGGCAGGTTCTTTTGAAACTATAACTTTTTATTTATTTGGTATAAGTGCCCAAGAGCACAATTTTAGGTCATATGATGTTTGCTGTTAGAAGCTATGAAGTTCATTCTGACTCATAATGATCTTCTGTATAACAGAAAGAAAGAGCACTGGGTCGTGAGCCAGACTCACAATTGTTCTAATCACTTTTGAGCCCATTGGGTCATCGCAGCCATTGGGTCAATTCATCTGGTTGAAGGTATTCTTCTTTTTCAGTGACCGTCAGCTTTCTCAGGGAAAGGAAATGCCCTTCTCTAGGGAATGGTCTTTCCTGACAACATGTTCAGAATATACAGATTTAATCAGAATAGATCTAAGAAAAGCTTAACTATGTTGAAAGATGGTGGAATACATTCTGGCTAGTTTCAAAAGTTAGCGTAGCTTGGTTTCTGGATATTAAATCAAAAAGAATGGATGCATTTGAATTATAGTTCTCACAAAGAATATTTAAAGTAACTTGGACTGCCAAAAGACTAAACAAATCTATCTTGGAAGAAGTACAAACAAATAGGAGGCAAAGGGAATTTATAGAGGACTAAATACAGGCATGTACATAAGTAACATAATTATATGATGATGGGGAAATACATCTATGTGCATATATTTATAGGTTTAGTTTTATGGCAGCAGATGGACATTGGACCTCCACTCAAGTATTTCCTCATTGCAAGAACACTTGGTTCTATTACATTGGCATTCCATGATGCTCACCTTCCTGATATGAGCACTGAAGACAAATGTGTGAATAAGCAAATGTGACAAAGAAAATTGATGGTGCCTGGCTATCAACAGATGTAGTGTCTGGTATCTTCAAGGCTTGAAGGTAAACAACTGGCCATCTAGCACAGAAGCAACAAAACCCACAAGGAAGAAGTACACCAGCCTTTGTGACCACAGGGTGTTGAAGGGATCAGGTATCAGGTATCCAAGAACCAAAAATTATATCAGTGTAAGTGAGGGGTAGTACAGATTGGGAACCCAAATTCTATCTGTAGGTAGAGGGATATCCCCTTTCAGAAGGGTTGTGGGAAGGAGATGAACCAGTCAGGGTGCAATGTAGCAATGATGAAACTTAAAACTTTCCTCTAGGACTTCAATGTTTCCTCTCCCCCACTATCATGATCCCAATTCTACTTTAAAAATCCAGCTAGACCAAATGATGCACACTGGTACAGATAGATAGATAAGGAACCCAGGACAGATGATCCCTTCAGAACCAGTGGTGAGAGTAGTAATACCAGGAGGGTAGAGGGAGGTGGGGTAGAAAGAGGGACGCCATTGTAAGAATCTACATATAATCTCCTCTCTGAAGGAAGATGTCAGGCAGTTAAGATATGACAAAATAATACTACTTTATAAATTATCAAGGTTTCATTAGGGAGAGGGCACTGGGGAGGGAGGAGTGAAATGAAGGGCTGATACCAAGGGCTTAAGTAAAAAACACATGTTTTGAGAATGATAACGGTAACAAATGCACAAATGTGCTTGACATACAATGGAGGGATGGATGGATTATAAGAAGAGTTATATGAACCCCCAATAAAATGATTTTTTTAAAAGAAGAAGCACAACCAAAACTGATCCTTTGAAGGGAGGATGGCGAGACTTTCTCTCATGTGCTTCGGGCATGTTATCAGGAGAGACCGAGCCTGGAAAAAGGCATGGTGCTTAATAACTTAGGAGGGCAGCACAACAGAGGGAGACTGTTTAGGAGAGGGCTCCACACAGCGGCTGCAGCAATGGGCTTACGCGCAAAGCAGTTCTAAGGCTGATGCAAGACCAGGTGACCTGTCACTCTGTGGTACATGGTGTCTCCAGGAGTCAGAACTGACTGAGAAGCACCTCACCACCTAGTCTGAATGGAACCTTACTGGCTCCATGATGAAGCTCGTGGCTGCTAACCCAAAGGTTGGTTGGTGGTTCAAACTCACTAGTGGACTCATCATAGAAAGATGCAGTCAGGCTGAGTCCTGGTGGCATAGTGGTTGAGTGTGGGACTGAGGCCCACCGGCTTGGTGCTTCAAATCCAGCAGCAGCTCTCCAGGAGCAAGGCTAGGTAGCTCCCATGACCACCAGAGGGCAGTGATGCCAAAACAAAGATGCAGTCATCTGATTCTGCTAAGATTTGCAGCAACCTTTGAACCCCCTAGGTATAGCTCTATTCCCTATCGGGGGGCCAGTATGAGTCACTTCTGAAATTGACTATAAGTCAGAAAGTGTGGCTTATTTCCTATTTGGTTAAAGTGGCAGGACAGCAGAGATTCGACTGAGAATATAGAGGAATTTGGACCAGAGGGACAAAAGTAGACAATGACACATGATCCATATTTAAATCTTCACAAAAGTCTCTGCAACGTTAAGCAGGGCCTTTTAAAGCTCTACAGGTTTCCTCTAGGACTTTCAAATGGATAGTCTTAACAATATTTGATCATTACTTTATTCTCTACAGGAAAATACTTGGGCTAATCACTTTCTGATCCTCTCTGTCATCTTTCGAGGACTGCAGCAGAGTTATTTAAGAGCAAGTTTTCTGAGAAGTACTACTTAATTCTTGATGATTTCGTGTTGAGCATCTCTCGTGTTAAGGGAGGAGTACTCTGAGGCTCTACAGAGTCTGGTGCCAGACATCTCACACTTCTTATATTATTAAACTCCCCCAAATTTATAAAACCAGTTTAATCTTCGTTGCTCAAAGATGCAATAGAGAAGATAACACAACCCAAGTCCTCACATAAGTCCTCTTGAATAGAGGTCTGTTCTCACTGCAAAGCCAGAAACCAGATCACCTTCTGTGTGTAAAACTACCAACTCTGGTCACTGTGAAAGGGGTCATCATAGGAAGTCCCAGTTCAAGTGGGAGAAAAACGTAGGATAAAATGCAAAATGAGAAAATATATAAAGTACAGGCTTACTAGTCTGGTGAAGACTGGGCATACTTCTGAGACTATGACCCATAGTTACTCTTTAATCCCTTTATACTTAGCTTTCCGCCAAACAATAGACAGGTCTATACAGTGGCCAATAAGACCAGAGAAGTACACACTCTTCAAGAGATCCACATTGTAATCAAAGGGCATCTGCTTAAGCATAAAGCTCAGAACTCAGGAAGAGAAATGAAAGAGGCAAGACTAGGAAGATGAACTGAGAGGATGTAGGAAGAGAGTTCTTATCCCGTGAGGGTAGCAATCAATTCTGTGAATCCAAATGCAGATGGGTTGGTGAATGGAAAGCTAGTGTATCTATAAACATTCACCCCAAACACAAGAAAAAGTAAAATCAAACACACGCGCACACACGCACACACACACACACACACACACACACTTGTCTGTTTTGTGTTTTTCTGACTTCCTAAATGGCCATTTTCTGCTATCTTATTCTAATTTACTCAGCAAATATTAACTTGACAGTTATTCTCTCTATAATAAAGTTTTTATTTGTGTCGTTAGGATTTCCTTGTCCCTCTTGGCCCAAGTTGGAAATCAAGCTTTGAAGTAACCCACTAAGTAAATGACAAATGATGACAAAGCAGTGTGGGAAAGAACAGAGGCTTGAGACCTGGACACAGAAAACTGGGTAAGTCACGTGAATTCTCAGGTTTGTTGTCCAATGTTTACAACTGCAACAATGATCAACAGCTATGGTATGGAGTCCTATCCCAATCATCGGCTTCAAAATCCACCAAGTCAGTGCTTGTTCATGCTCCTGGCCCAATAGAGATCCCCCACAGTGGGTTTGTATTTGGATGTTTTTGTTATGATGATGGGACCTGGACCGATCAAGTAGCCATTGTCTACAGTGTGCTCACTGCCCACAGCAGAGGGAAGATGCCACTATGGACAACTAGGCACTAGATTCCATCTCCATAATCCTCTCTTTGCTTTCAACCTGCTCAAAGGCTATCTCTTAAAGTCTGACAAAGTAAGGTTGAAAAAAGAAGAACTATTAAAGACTCTTAGGGGAGCACATGCCATAGAAATCTGAGCATTAATAAGAAGGGAAATGAAAACACAGAAACACAGAAGACTCAAACTTTGTCCATTAGATTTTTTTTTTCATGCCTCAACTGAGAAACCTTTCAAGAACATAAAGGGCAAAGAGACACCTGTCAAACTCCTCCAGAGAGAACCCTGAGTGTGGCGAAAAGCATCCTGTTTAAAGAGGCTTCTCTTTCACATCTGGAGGGCTCCATCCTGGGGGTCTGGCAGTGAAATAGCATGCAGACTTAGATGTGAAGTGGGAATTATGAAGACACAGCCTTAGCCTAGACCAGAAGTTATTTCTCAAGGATAGACACAGAAGTCACTTTCCATAGATCTCCTGATGAGATCAGTCAACACACTTGGTAGAAAATATCAGAATCTCTAGCAAAAAGAGAGATCTTTAATGTTTCACTAGACAAATACTGCGATTCTTTCAAAATATCTATCAACTCTTCTTTTGAAGTTTGCTAATTACTTTTTTGAAATTTGCTAATATGCACATGTTGGTGAGTGTATTTTGCAGTCCTAAATTTTACACACACACACACACACACAGACATGGTCCTAGCAATACTGTGAGTTACATGATGCTGTGACCTGCATAAAGTCAGTAGGGAAAAGATGAGTATGCCTGCTATCATCAAGAATATATATAAAGAATATATATATAAAGAATATATATGTGTGTGTGTGTATATATATATATACACACATACACACAGGTGTATGTATTACACACACCACATACAAATTATATTTGCATCGTAGGCAGTTCAAAACCACTACCACCAGGTCTGCAGGAAAAAGACTGGAATTTCTACACCAGTAAACCGTTGTATCTCTGAATCCATGGGGGTAGGGGTGCAAGCATGAGTCATCACTGAATCAATGGTAGGGAGTGCATAGGGGTTTTTTAGTGCCTATGTCCTTAGTCAACCCTGACTAAGACATTTACTCTCTTTGGTTGACTGTCCAATAGTCTTCTCTTTCCCACTCCAGTGTCAAGAGTATCAAAGAGATTGCCTATGTCACACCCCTGCCTCCAGAGCACAGGTCAATACTCAGACCCCCATCGTAATCACATTCACTCTTCTCATAGATCACTCATGGTCACCGAGTCAATCAAACACACAGTGACTCTACAGAATGGAAAAGACCTGCCCCTGTGGGTTTCCATGTTGGAAACTCTGCAAGAGTAAAACGTCTCCTCTTTGTCCCCCACAGTGGCTGGTGGTTTCGACCTTCTGACCTTGCAATTAGCAGCCCAAATTGGAACCAGGACATCTTTAGGAGATTATCATTCTGCCTACCAAATCCATCCACCAAAATTCTTGGGAATGGGGGTGGACTTGACTGATCAAAGGACACCCTATCACTTTGTGTCTGTTTGGAAACAGCATGGAAAAATAAGACCTCAGATGCAATGGGCAAAGTAATGCTCTCCTAAAGACATCCAAGGAGTCCCAGTGCATATGGGGTATGTGTTGGGCTGCTAATTGCAAGGTCATCCATTCAAAATTACCGCCTACTCCATGGGAAAGATGGGGCTTTCTTACACTCTTAGAAACTTCTAGAGGGTAGGTCTACCCTTCCCTATAGGGTCATTATGAGCAGGTATTGATTCAATGGCAGTGAATTTTTGTTTTAAAGATGTCTATACCCTACT
>PVJH01024470.1:0-33045 GCA_004026705.1 Nesogale talazaci
AGACAGAGTTATTATTAACCAATTATAATGACATTTCAAATTACATGGTGTTGTCTGCATGTGCTATGAGTACACATTGTTTTCGTTGCTACCAGTGTTTTCATAGTAACTGGTTATGGTTTTGAAGAAAGTTTTGTTGGTGTTTTGGACATAATATTATAGTAATTAGGTTTTGTAAATTATGTCAATACCTTTTTTTGAGAATGAAGTAGTAAGTAAAAAACATAAGAGTGATTACAATTGGGTGCATTTTGACTCAGCAACAATATCTATAATTTTCAAGACTAAATTTTTATGTTGAATAAAGACAAATTTCACCTTTCTCTGACAGACTTGCTGGTGTTTGAATTGCTGACCTTGAGGTTAGCAGAACAACTCTTAATTCAAGTGCCACCAAAGCTCCTCTCATATGACAAGAAGGGTGTGGGGTGGCAGGGAACCACACAGAGCTCCTTCTCATTTGCTAACAATATTAGAACTAATAATGTGGTTCAAACAATGTTAGAACTAATAAGGATAGTAGTCATATAATCCAACGGATGTTATGGTTAAGTTAAACAATGTCTACCTATGTGCATCACGTATTATCCTTTAATTAAAGTTTATAATAAGTATTCAAGGGGGGGCTGAGCCCTGGTGGCGTAGTGGTTGTGCGCGGGACTGCGGCTCACTGGGATGGAGGTTCAATTCCAGCAGTGGGGCTGGGCCTCCTACTCCCACCACCGGAGAGCAGTGATGCCCCCCCCCAAAAAAATAATAAATAAATATTCAAGGGATTCAACATGGTCTGGTGCAGAGAGAGAGGGAGCACTGGATGACAATGATTCTGTTGATTCCACTGTAACATTTCATTGAAAATGGCAATCGAAATTGCAATTATCTTAAAAGCCAATTTAAGGGCAAAATGTATCCTGATTTGTTAAGAGAAAATAAGTTTATTGTACACTGGAGCTGGAAATAGGGATAATTCAGGACAGATGATCCTTTCAGGAGCAGAGGTGAGAGTTGTGATACCAGGAGGGTGAATGGAAGGTAGAATAGAAAGAGAAACCTATTGTAGGGATCTACATATGACCTCCTCTCTGCGGTACGGACAATGAGAAAGTGGGTGAAGGGACACATCAGACAGTGTACAATGACAAAATAATGACAATTTATAGATTGTTAAGGGATCATGGGGGAGGGGAGTGAGGAGGGGGGGAAATATGGGGAGCTGGTACCAGGGGCCTAGGTAGAGGGAGGTTGTTGTGAGAATGATGATGGCAAAAATGTGCAAATGTGGTCTGCATATAATAGATGTATGTATTGATCATGATAGGAGTTGTATGGGCCCCTAATAAAATGATTTATAAAAAATGGACTGAGAACTAGACTGTTAATGAGAAAGAGGCAAATGGTTGTATAACTGCAAATATGCAATCAGTATCACTAAATTGTAAATGGAAAAACTGTTTTGCATTATATACATTGTATACTCTCAACAAAATAAAACCAGGGAAAGTGTCCCTTTTCAAATCTTAAAAAAAAAAAACTTATTAATCACTATTAGGTCAGTTACAGAAATCCAAGATGGTCTACAAACATCAATGTTCCTATCATACGTGTACAAGCACACCCTACCTACCGCCATGGTGCACAGATACTAACTGAGGTTGGATGCCAGGAACTCCGAATATGCTTATCAGATGGTTTCCTTGCAAGGAACTGCCACTGCATGCTCCTAACTTCCGAATTCAAACCCAATGTGAGTGTGGTCTGGTTGGTAAAATCTAATTTGCAAGTCAGTGCCAAGCTGTAAGGAAGACTAGGCATGGGAGTTTATGCATTGTTATTTTCTTTTCCTGTCTTTCTCTTAACTGTCAGAGGCTAAATCTCATAACCTATGAGATTCCCCAAACATGGGATGTGGTAAAGCCACAAGTAACAAATATTCCTTGCTATGCAGCAGAGGAGTTCTGGAAAGTTAAGAATGTTTCTAGCAGTCTGTGTCTCTGAGACAAGGAATGCTGACTGACATGCGTATTTAGTTCTGCTCGACAGGTTCAATATTTTATTATAGAAAGGAAAAAGTGACTCATGAAATTTAATGAAAATGTCCAGGAAGGTTATCCAGCTCCTTTGGGTTTAGTGAATATTCACCCAGAAATTTTTATGGCAATTAATTTTCCAAGAAAATGTATCTACTGGGGAATAAATGAGTTTACCCGACACCACAAAGAATGTTATGGTTTCTTCAGAAGTTACATTCCAATGATGTTCACTGATTTGTTTATTGAGCCATGCACCAGTTATTATACATGGTCCTGAATACCCACATAACCTGGTGAGGAAAATAGACATTTACATAGAATTCATGGGATGATATGATAAATGCACCCAGTAAACGTTATGGGGCAGCGAAGAAGAGAATAGAATCTCTGAACTTCATAGATGAGGAGGAAAGTCATAAGAAAGACATTCTCAGAAATACACCCTGATTGAAGTTTTCACAGTTAAGAGTCAATCCAGTGGTAAGAGTGTGGAGAAAACAGACATTTTGAGAAAAAAAAAGGTGAAGAACATTAATTCTGTTTATTCAACAGATGTTTACTACAACCCTACTGTGAGTGCTAAGCTCTAGGACAGAATATTGGACAGAGGGTTATGGAGAGGAGTGGGGCTGAAGAGATGGGTAGAATAGGCCAAATAGGGAGTTGTATGCTATGTTAAGAAGCTTAGAACTCATTCTTGGTCCTTTTTTTGTCTCTTAAAGTAGCCTTGATGGGGACAGTGTGATGGAGTTAGTGTCTAAAATTTCTAAGATTACCACTCCACAATGTGTACTTAAGTTTTAGTTTGTATGCTAGCTGATTGCTTCTTTAATTCATCTAAGTCAGAATGAGCACAACTATATATATTTAAGTACTTTGAGGCATTCAAATTTAGTCTGTCTTGGAGTGGACATAAAAGAGACTGAGACTCTCTTGATAACTCACTAATAGAAGAACTCAAAAATGGACATTTAAACAAGGTCTCTTGTATAGAAACAAAAATGTCTTCTGATTTTTCACTTAGACATATGTGAGCAGGTGCTATTTGTCTTCAGTAAAGAGTAGCATGAATAATAATTAAACATTGACATTTGCATAAAAATAATGTGAGGCTATTAAGGCAGAAATAAATCAGATTTAAATCAAGGCTCCTTAATAGAGAAAGATAAGAAAGAGCACAGAGACAACAGTGAAACTTTTTTTTGTGTGTGGCATCACTGCCCTTGTGGGAGTAGGAGACCCAGCCTTGCTCCTGGAGAGCTGCTGCTGGACTCAAACTGTCAACCCTGTGGGCTGCAGTCCCACACACAACCACTAGGCAACCAGAACTCAGCCTGAAACTTTTTTAAAAAGAAGAAAAGTTCATAACAATGCACACTTTCCTGTAATATAAGCACTATGTTTAGACACAACCCACTCTCATGAAAGCAAAAGCCTGCCAGATGCACTCACTGGGGAGGATCTCTGTTACATGACCCTTAAAAAAATTTATTGTTACATGACTCTTCACAGTTTTTCTTTCTTGTGTATGACACAGAGTCCAGAGAAAGTTCTCCCTGCTACCCCTAGATTGCTATGTTAGAGATTTATGACTTGGAAAAGAGACAGTGAAGAAAAGGACCATGTGATGGCTGGAATGTTAAATGAAGTTCAGGTTCACTGTACAATCATAACAGATACTACACTTGATCTTAGCCAAAAGGCCGAGAAGTGATTGTTCAATCATAATGAAGCAAGTGATTTCTATAGTCTAGAAAGTTAATATGGCACGGTCTCTTAAATATTGTGCCCTTGACTGGCTCAAAGACAGTGAATTTAAACTAAAGGACAAATCTATTGATGTGAAAAAGGGGTAACTGTTGCAACAGAGAAGAAGCATATTGTGGGAGGGATGATTGGTAAAAAGGAGGTTAAAGGTGCAAAGTGGAGATAAGATGGGTTACTTGAAAAAAAACAGAGCTTTTCATAGTTTGCATTTGTCTCTACTAGGTGAGATTTCAGTAGCTCACTCTGAGTTAGTGCACTCAGTGGTGTCGCGTGGGAAGGTTCTCTCTGATAAGTGTGTTTTTTCATAAAAGCAGTTTTGCTGTAACTTTGTTTTCTGTGGTGGCTGACATAGGAGAAAATTGTGTGGCTGTAAAACTTTGTTTTCTGCCCCGGAAAAATGCCACAGAAACTGTTGTGATGTTGAACAAGCTTACAAAAATAACACTATGAGAAAACTCAAGTGTACAAGTGGTTTTCTCACTTCAAAAAAAAGCGAAATGTTGATATTTTCCCTTTTTTGTTTTTATTAATAATTTTGCTTCTTATTCTGCATCTTACACCATATGCCATCTCCCTTCACCCACATTTCTATTATTCATTGCCCTGAGGAGGTTTTATATCCAACCTTGTGATCAGTTTCTCTATTCTCTCCCTACACTCATGGTATCACTATTCCCAGTACTGTTCTTGTGGAGTTCATCAGTCCTGGTTCCATGTATCAAGAGCACTGATCGATACTAATGTACAGAATACTAATCTGTGTTCCAGTCTAGCCATGTTTTTAAAGTAGAACTTGACTATTATGATGGGGGAGGGGTAGCTGCGGGGGTGTGAACATTCAGGAGCTAGAGGAATGGTGTGTGCTTTGTCAATGTTGTTCTGGGGTCGAATCATCCCTTCCTTGTGTCCTTCTGTAAAGAGACATCCAACTGTCTACAGATGGGCTTTGGCGTGACCAGACATCCTGCTTTTCAACAATTTAACAACGTCCCATGGTGGTTTAAAATTAAGATAAATATATTACAATATCATGTTTGCATTTTATGAACATTTTTGTTGCTCCATATCGATCAATTTTTTAATCAAGAACCCCACCCTCATGCCTGGTCAATGGTGTCCCATTTAAAATCTGATCACTTCAGCACTCAAACCTTCCTGGTTTGCATCAACATAATTGTTTGTTTGGGCTCTTTTGATGCTTGACACCTGACCCTATCAAAACTCATGATCACACAAACTGGAGTGCTTATCCCATGTAGGCTTTGTTGCTTCCCTGCTAAATGACCACTTGTTTGACTTCAAGTCTTTAAAACCCCAGACACTATATTTTGTGATAAACGGGCACCACATTTACTTATTTACCCATTTTGTCTTCAGGGTTCGTGCCAGAAAGGTGAATATCAGCTTGCCAAGTTATTGGAACAAAGAATACTGTGTTTAGGAAGGCCTTGGGTAGAGGTCCAACGCCTGTCTACTATCTTAATACTTACCATATAAATATATGTATATTGGCCTGTATCCCTATCATTATAAATTAATATATTTAAATATATACATGCTGTGTTAATCCAGGTAGACAAGAGAAACAAATTCATAAGTAAGCATATGCATATGAGACAGTTTTATATAAAGAGTAATTGTACATTAACAAAACATCCCAACCCAGTCCAGATCAAGCCCATATATCCAACATTTATCTACAAAGTCTTCAGATCCACGCAACACATGCAATGATGCCAAATGCAGGATGATCACAAGTCAGTGAGTAGAAATCCTTTGGATAAAGTAGTATTGCAAGCACGTCAGCACTGGCAGGAGTCTCCATGTGCCTTCCCTAGGCCCAGGTTTCTTGCTGTGTCAAGGTAGGTCCATGTGGTTTCTTTGCCTTGTCAGTTGAGTCTCTCAGTGTTTGTCAGTAGAAAGTTTCCATGAAAGTGAACCGAGAGAGACAATGTTTCCACCTCCAAGAAGGAATTACCACATTTCCCAGAATTCTCAGGAGAAGGCTATGCTCACACAAAGATCTCATTGGCTATCTCCAGGTTGACAGGTTGGACTCCATCCCTACATTCTTAATCCTCAAATTGACACCAGATTAGGTGAGCGTTACACATGCCTTTTCCTATACCTCTATAAATAGCTTTTGCCTCCTGCTTCTTTCCTCTGTTTGCTTAGGTGAAATGTTCGTTAATGACAAACCTCATTTTGGATGTCGTCAACTTCTGGAGGGAATGAAAATGTTGACTCTTAGTGCATTTGGAACTCATTCCACTAGGTTAGACCGTTAATCAAGCTTTCTATTCTGAGCTTCCAAAAAGATTGCATAACAGTGTACAGAAAAAAAATGGCCTGACTTGTGGCACAGGGGGAATTAGTTTTGCTGCCACAATACACCTGCTCAGATAGTCATCTCAGTGTGCCAATTTTTTGGCAAAAAACAGCATGCCTGTCTTGCTCCATGTACCTTACTCCTGTGACCTCACTCTGTGTGACTTCTTTTTTTTTTTCTGTGAATGAAGAGGGACATGAAAAGGACAGCGATTTAATGTCAGAAGAGGTGAAGAAAAAAATTAGGGAGATGCTATCAGCCATCCAGATGAGGTTGAAAAATGTTTCCAAGAATGGAATTACAGATTTAACAAATGTATTAAGTGCAATGAAGACTACTTTGAAAGTGATGATTGTTTTGTAAAAAAAATTTTTTTTAATTAAATATCTAGCTGTGAGTATTGCCTCGCATGTCTGACATCAGACTTGTTGCCAGAGGGTCAATTCCAACACATGTGTCAGAATAGAGGGTTTTCTATCCCATAAGTTCTCCATGGCTATGATATTTTGGAAGCAGATCTTTAAGCCTTTTTCTCAAGTATGGCTCACAGTCATTGGTTATTGGGAGCAACAGGCAGAATGGAAGAGAAAAGTAGAGAGGATAGGTTGCCAGCATCTACAATGCTGCCTGTCTTCCTTCTCATTGGATCTGGCCCATGGCACTTCCAGTACCTTGTCAATTCACTCAGGAACAAGCCAGGCCTAAATTGGTAAAACTCACAGTCTGACCTCTAAATCACATTTTCAATGAGTTGCATTACCAGGACACAGACCGTATGAAATAATGATATTCTTGTCTTCTTTCATGAACAGACCCTTGAAGCAGCAAGTTAAGCCATGAATTTAAATCAGTTATCTTGAAGGGCTTAAATATGGGGGCCAGGAAAAATGCAATGAGATGTTTTCATAGGGTTGCTTTTTAATATCATAACTCATATGGTGACTAGCAGTTATCTGCACTCACACATATAAAAAGTTTCCACCCAACTAAAACCCATTTCATCCAGAGAATGCATCTTTGTTTCTGCCCACTCTCATTTCTTTGTGTGTCTGCAAAATAACTCCTGCAAATATATGTGCACTTTTCCCCTTTCTTGGTGGGTAAACCCCATCTGTATTTCAACACATAGCTGCTCTGTCACCTCTTCAATGAACTCTTCCCTAACTCCCCCAGGTTCATCAATTGCTCTTTCCATTGACCCTATAAAGACTTCAAAAAAAATTTCTATTGGGCTGAGCCCCAGGGGGATAGTGGTTGAGTGCAGGGCTGCGTACACATTGGCTTGGCAGGAGCTTGGCTGTGTAGCTCCCACGACCACCAGAAGGCAGTGATGCACCCCCAAAAAACAAAAAAAATTTTCTATCTGCCATATACCATATTTGTCAAACTATAAGATGTGCTTTTTACCCCCAAAAGTTGGGGGAAAGCGAGGGTGAGCCTTATGGTCCGAAGTTATAGTACCCCAGAACATTTGCTTATAATCCCATGTGCCCACTTAATGTTTGCTGCTTTTCGTGTACTGTGGATTGCTATGTGTTCAGAGGAACTCCTGGCTCCTGGAGTCTCAATGTTAGGTCACAGGATGGGCACAGTGTAAACCTCCCCTCATTTGTTACTGAAAGTGATGAAGGTTCTTAACTCACTGTTGAGTTTATGTTGTCACATATTACCGAATTTTGCTTTATTTTATTAAGTATTTTAGTGTACTGGTACTATTTGGTTCAGATTATTTTTTCTTGTTTTCCTGCTCTAAAAACTGGGTGCGTCTTGTGATCAGGTGCATCTTATGGTCCAAAAAATATGGTAATCCTGTTCTCCACAGTCCCTACTGGACTGTGAGAATTTTAGAGCAAGGATTGTGACTTCCAAGTTTGAGAATGTATTGTTTAAGTGAATAATTAATTTAACAAGTTATTATTTGTAATGGTTACTCGTACATTAATTATCAGAACAACCTTTATGTACAAGTTTATTCTTTTATTTTTCATATTTTATAGGGTTTTATTTACATGTAAAACTTGTGGAGGGCAGAGCACATATTTTACTCTTGGTGCTCCCTCAATCTGTTTTGAGTGGACTCTTGGGTGAGGATTCTCAAAATACCTGTTGATTGTCTTATCGTAATAGATCCACTAAGGTATACATAAATGCAGATATACAAATTTATAGGAAACATGGTGGTGCAGGGTGCTAACCACAAGAGGTCAGTTATTCAGACACACTAGACACTCTGGGAGAAAGGCTTATGAAAAGCTTTACTGTGCCAGAACATTTAAACAGCAGTTCTACTCTGCTCTCTAGGGTTATTATAAAAATATTTAAAAACGATGTTTTGAAAATATTTTAAAACGATGTTCTTTTCTACATACGTTAGCATGGTAAACATTGACTATGACTAAATCAATAGGTAAATGGGTACATCAATAATGGTGTACCCACACTTTGGAACACATTTCAAAAATTATTTCTTAAAAAGTAAAGCAATAAAGGAATATATTCATTGAACTGGATATAAAACATACATTGAGAATATATTCTAAATGTTAAATTATGTTGGAGAACGATGCAGATAGCATGATACAGTAATGTAAAGATTATTTTGTGCACACATATATGAATACTATTGCAAAGGGGAAAGGGGTGAGTGGATTTACATAAAACTTCAAAACATGGTTACTCTTGAACAGAGGAGTGGAACTGGTAGGAACTGAAATAAAGGCAGCAAATTCTCTTCAAAGATAGTATTATTTTACTCAACAATATTAACTAAGAGGCTTTTTTAGCTCATGCACTCAACTGAAGTCTGCATTAGAGAAGTTATTCAGATTTTTTTTTTCAGACTTACATGAAAAAAAAGTTATCAAAACTCCAACCCAAACCTCTGTTCTGGAAGGCACCCCTTTATCCAGCCCTGGATAGAATGGGAGAAAATGTGAAATGAAACCATCAAGAAAGGGACGAGGCTTAGTGACTGGCTAGAGACTAGTGGGAGTAGCAAGACCACGGCCTTTAGTCACCCTCCAGGTCTGAAACAGAACGGAACCCCCATGATTGGATGATGAACCATTTAAGATTGCTTTTGAAGGCAGCATTTAGCCAAGAACAAAGCTCATGAGTTTGGGGCAGAGAAGAAATGGAAACCCAAGGGGAAGTGAAACAGAAATGGTGCAGCGAGGGAATCGCAATGGGTGAGTGCAAACAAAAAGTGAATTATTGAAAGTGACAATGATGACCTGTTCTGTAAGCAGAAACATTTTCTTAAGCATAGCGGGTATTTTTAAATGGCCAAGGTTCTATAAAATTTGAAGGTTAATAAAATATGTAATATATCACAGGTAATATGTGGTAAGACACGTTTGAAATGTACTTTAAGCAAGCTTCTTATTACTATAGAATATTATATTTAAATTTCAGCAAATAGATTTCAGTTTATAACATCAGAGATTTTTGTTACTTTTTCTCTTTCCCAAGAAAAATAAGGCTTTAAGTATCAGGAACTTATTTACAACATCTATAAAAAGAGGTTAATCATACTTGAACATTGCAGTAACAATAAAAACAAGTCATGAAATGTGTGTGATGTGGGATCTGAACACAGCAGAATTGGTCAGTAAAAGGTGGATCTGTCTGGAATGATGTCACCTGTTTCACTGCATGGGCATGGGTCTGTAACAACCATAGACAGAATCATTCAGCTTTTTTCAAAAGAAGCTTCCCTAAAAGTTTAAAGGAAAGAGAGTACTGGCAAGGGATTTAGAAAGAGAAATGTAAAAAGAATCCTATATTAGAAAACATCTAAATTATTCAGTTGTTCTGGAAGCCCAGACACTGTATGACCCGATTTTGTGCTCTGTTACTGAGTCTCCACCAAGATTTAGATGTCAGCTTAGAGAGGAAGGTGAAGGAGATTTAACGTTCCCACCACAATAGACTACAGCTAAATGCTAACTGTATTCACATTTCCTCTGAGTATTGACCGTAATTCAATTCTGTGTTGAGTCTGAAGTTTGTGGTCACTGGATTTTCTGCTAAATTTTTCTCTTTAAAAATTTTCTTGTTTCCTATTTAAGCATTGCTTCATAGAAGTCATCAAAACAAGCAAAACTCATTGAGGTTAAGTTCATTCTGATGCACGGTGACCCTGCAGGGCAGAGTAGAACTGCTTCTTGGTTTCCCAAGGCTGTAAAGCTTTACGAAAACATAGTCACAGCTTTCTCCCATGAAAACCTGCCATTTTAAATACACTTTAATCATGAGTGCTGACTGAAATTCTCATTATTATTGTTTTAAGCTGAGGCATTCTGCTAAGAATATCTTCAGTGAGCATCAAAAGTAAATTCAAAGTAAATTCAAATGGCTATCAGACTTCTTACAAGAAAGGGTACAAGAAAAAAGCTTCATCAATAGTTCTTGATGTGATCAAACTCAGCTTTAAAGCAATACCAAGCTATTTAGGTCTGTCCCCAAAAAGCTCTGGGCCTTGAAAAAATTTAAAATAAATAAAGTACCGCCAAGCAGTCGGAAGTCTTTGATATTGATGTCTGCATAAGAAATAGAAATCTTATGAGATTGAGGTTGATTTCAAAACCCGAGTCATTAGATAAAATGTTGTTGTTGTTTTTTTTTAATGGAAGAAACCCTACAGTCATGAAATTTACCAAGATCACTAGATCAGGTTTAATTTTTTCCCCTTAAATGTTAAGTGTCCAGTGTGCTTGGGTTAGGGAATTATAGCTACTTTAAGAGTGTATCGGGCTGAGCCCCGGTGGCGTAGTGGTTGTGCGCGGGACTGCGACGCACTGGGACGGAGGTTCAATTCCAGCAGTGGGGCTGGGCCTCCTACTCCCACCACCGAGAGCAGTGATGTCCCACCCCACCCCCCCCAAAAAAAAAAAGAGTGTGTCTTGGCCTCTAGAATCTAGTTCCAGGTCAGCATTTGTTGGGCAGGTCATTAATACTATGGAAAGCCAAGAAAAGGACCCGAGGAAAGTTAGACAAGTTGATCTTCACTTCTATAGCTGATGCCTGTATTCCCATTGGAAAATTTTGCTTTCACTTTAATGTAGGGTTAAATATGTCAGAATAAAATATGTTTGAAGCTCTTTTTATTTTAATCATTTTACTGTGAAATCTTACAACTCTTATGATAATCCATATATATATATACACACACATCCATTGCATGCAACGCACATTCGTATATTTGTTGCCATCCTCATTCTCAAAACATTTTCTTTCTACTTAAACCTTGGTATTAGCTCCTCATTTCCCCTCCCTCCCTGCTCCCCTCTCTCTCATGAACTCTTAATAATTTATGAATTATCATTGTTTTGTCATATTGTACACTGTCCAATGTCTCCCTTCACTCACTTCCCTATTGTCCATACCCCAGCGAGGAGGTGATAGGTAGATCATTAGAATCAGTTCCCCCTTTCTACTTTACCTTCCCTCGACCCTCCCAGTATTGCCACTCTCACCACGGGCCCTAAAGGCATCATCTGCCTTGGAGTCCCAATGTTTCCGGTTCCTACCTTACAAATCCAATTAGACCAGAGGATGTACACTGGTACAGATAGGAAGGGAGGAAGCATTTAAGAACTAGAAGCAAGAAGCTCTTAACATGGCTTGTTGATGTCTCTTATTGCTACTTTTTCAGGAAAGTAATTTGAATATCATTTTATGAACCTCAGTTAGTATAGAGAGTAGTTTCATGCCTTTTAATGATTCACTTTTTCCTTCCTGAGATGGTGTTACGTCTACGGCCATACCACCCTGAACATGCCCGATCCCGTCTGATCTCGGAAGCTAAGCAGGGTCGGGCCTGGTTCGTACTTGGATGGGAGATGGTGTTACTTGAACATTTTCATATCTGAGTCAAATCCACACCTTGTTTAACTTCTTTGCATGTAGTTTGAGATGTTTTGGTTTAGGATAAAACAATATTATTAATCATTTACTGTATTTTTAACAAGACAGCTAAATAGCTAGTTTATTAATCAAACTCCGTGGGCTTGTTTTCAGACTATTTCCCAACTGGTAGGTGGAATATGTGTTCTTTTAGTAACTTGAAATTATTTTACTGTAGAATAGGTTTTAAAAATTTGTAAGTAGAGTAATATTATGAAAAACCTGGGAATGAACAAGATAAAAGTTATAGAAGTTGATCTCAGATTCTATCATTGATATGATGGTTTGCATTAAGTATTTTATTTTTCATTTTAATGTAGGACCAAATATCATGTTGTGTTGTGTGTGTTTGAATTCATCTGATCAATCTGATATTGTGAAATTGCTTAATTTTCTAAAGAGAAATTACTTAATTTCTCCAGTCCTCTAGTTCCTTATCTATAAAATGAGACTAATTACTCCAACAGGGAAAGATTGACTTACCAGTTAGATTAGAACAAATGTGAAACACCTAATAGAAAGTTGAAGGTTCACATATAATATCATCAATTGCTGCCAGACAACATTTGTATCTTTATAACATCCACTTCATTCAGTCATTCTTTGTTTCCTTTGACCCTCTACTTTACTAAGCATGGAGTCTCTCTCCAGGTCTCTCCTGATAACATGCTCCCAGAACCTGAAACTAAGTTTCCCCATCTTTCTTTCAAAGGAGTACTCTGGCATTAATTCCTTCAAGAAAAATCTGTTCATTCTTCTGGAAGTCCATGAGAAATTCAGTATTTTTCATGAGCATCATAATTCAAAAGCACCAGTTCTTCTTTAACCATCCTTATTCATACTTAGCTTTCACAGGCTTATGAGGTCATGGAAAATAGCAGGGTTTGGGTCTGGCACTTAATCTTCAAAGGGACATCTTTGCTTTTGACCACTTTCAGATCTTTCGCAGAAGATTTGCCCAGTTCAATGCACTGTTTAATTCATTGGCTATTTCTTCCACGGACACTAATTGTGGGTCTAAGTAAAAGGAAAATCTTAATAACTAGGTTTTTTCTATATTTATTGTGATGCTTATTGGCTCAGTCATTAGAATTTCTGTTTATACAATATTGAAATGCCACCCATATTGAAAGCCATAGACTTTGATTTTCATCAGTAAATGTCTCAAGTCTTCTTGGGCAAGTTCAAATCTAAGTTGGAAAACAAGAACCAAAACTTATATCCACAAGAGACAAAGTACTACTCTGGGCGTATCACACCCAAATTTAAAGACTATCTGAAGAATAAACGTAATGTACTAAAGACCAAATTAGTTGTGGGAATGCCATCAAGAACATCATACACAAAGAAATAAAACTGTCATTAAAACTAAGGAAAGAAAAAAAGGTTAAATGGATGCCAGAAAAGACTCTAAAATTTGATCTTGAATATAGACTAGCAAAAGAGGATTGGTGAAATGATGAAGTGAAATAACTAAAGAGACGATTTAAAAGGGAAGCGTTAGAAGGCAAAGTCAACTATTATAATGAGGTGTGCCAAGACCTGAGGTTAGAAAATGAAAAAAGAAGAGCATCCTAGGTACGTCTCAAGCTGAAAGGAGTGAAGAAAAATTTCAAGCACAGAGTTACAAAATTGAAAGATTCTAAGGGCAAAATATTGAATGGGACAGATCCCATCAAAGGATGATAAAAATAATGAAGAGTGATTTTGGTTAATGCAAAACCAGGTAACATACGATTAAACACCAATGTATTAAAGGGAGAAATCTAATTGGTTAGAAACATTAGAGAAAACAAGGACACGAGAATTAACGGCTACCGATAGAAACACTTCAACAAACAAATGCAACACTGGAAACGTTAACTTGTCAATGCCAGGAAATTTGGAAGACAGCTGCCTGGTTAAGATACAGGAAGAAATACTCATGTGCCAGGTTAAGACACAGGAAGAAATGCACATATGTGCCATTTCAAAGAAAAGTGATCCCCTGGAATTTCAGAGATTATCAAACCACCTCATTCATCATCACACACACGTAAAATTTTGCTAAAGGAAATTTGAGGATCTCGGTATGGGGTGTGCTGCTGGATTATACCGATGGGCCCAGTATTAATTTTATCATCCCTTGAAAGTTGAGATTCTTTCCCAGATGCAGAGAAAGAGCAATATAAAAAGACATTAGTGTTTCTGATTTTAAAGATGGGAGAAGGGACCATGAGCCAAGAAATATTTTTATGACGAGGCTCCAGAAATATGGGTGGGCTGGGGAAGGCAAGGAGACAGATGATCTAGGCAGGGTCCAGGAAGGAATGTGAGCCAGCTGCAGCTTGAATTTAGCCCAATGAGACCCATGACTTCAGGTTTCTGATTGAGACAATAAGGAATGTTTTTTCTTATTTCCTGCCACTTGAAAGAAATACCGTTGAAAGGCTCCTTAAAGTGAGGGTGGCAAAACTTGATCTCATGTACTTTAGACATGCTGCCAAGAGGGACCAGACCCCGAAGAAGAACAGTTTATCCTTTGCAAAGGAGATGCTCAATAACAACAAGGAAATCCCTCAATGCGATGGATTGACATGTGGCCGCAACAATGCGCCAAAGAACAGGAAGCACGGAATGGATGGTGCAGGACCAGGCAGTGGCTCCTTCTGCCATGCTTGGGGCTGTATGGGTTGTCACCCATTCGATGGCACCTGACAACAATAGGAAACCTCTAAGATTGTGGTCATTTGCTATAAAATCTAGAAAGCCAAACAAAATTCACACAAGGAATGAGTAATCTTCAGATAAAGTAATTGCACATAATAGAACAGTGACAGCATATGCAGAAGTTAATGTAACAAAAGAACAAAATGTATAAGCCGAACCCTACAACACATGGTAGAAAGGAATTCTAAAAGACGTAAGCAGATGAAAACATGCCTCATATGCATGATCAAAATGTTTACAATTGTCACACATGTCTCTCCCAACCTACTCCTTCTCCAAATCTTAGATGACTTCTTTGCATACGTTGACAGACTAACCCTAACACTCACAGGAAAATTCAGGAGACACTCTGAGAGCTAGACGCTTTGTCTTTATAGCCTTGGGACCCTAGATCAAAATGAGACACATCTGGATCTTATGTACACACTGCTGCCAGCAACCCTGACATGTCTGGATTGCACACAGGTATTATCATTAACTGAAGTGAACTGAAGATAAGTGCCTGGTCCTTGAATTTTTGTTCCAGGTACCCTTTGAAAGAGACAAATGGTATTTTGTATGGGTCCCACAGAAATATCCGTTTTATGTTCTAAGTCAATTACAATTCAGTCCTGAGCCTAGAAAAAATTAGAGCATTAGTCTGTTTCACCTCCCACACACCTCTCCATTTATAAAAGTTATGCTATTGCTTTCCGCTTTGTTTCCATAGGGCACATGATCAGAATACTCTACTTCGGGTTTTTAGTGTAAAAAATACAACAAAAGTAAAGGGATATTTTCATCCAATTAATTTTTCATGCCCCGCAAGTTGCTGAAGTGAAATTGATGAGCCAACTGTGAGAATAATAAGGAAAAACTTTTTCCTGCTGGTGGAATACCCTGGTGCTTGGCTGGGAGCAATTCCCCAACTACTGCAAGAATGATAGAAAATTCGTTGGAAGGTCCCTCTGGGATTTCGTGTCTCTGCATGCTACGAGAGAAAAGAAGCAATGGGAACAAACATGCAGATGCACATTTGTAAATGAGCTTTAGTTCCTGATACTACTTGTTTGGAATGCAGACGTTTCAGAGTAATTGGCTGTAGTGTGTACATAAGGTCCAGTGTACTTAATTTTCAGTTGTTTGGGTTGAAATAAGAGATCTGGATGATGCGAGGATTAAGCGCTGGGCTCTAACCCTAAAGATTGGCAAACCAGACTCTTGAGCAGCGCTATGGAGAAAGCACCTGGCTCTCTGTTCCCATCACGGTCCTAGCCCAGCAGACCCCAGGGGACAGTCCTTCTCTGTCCTCCAGAGTCACTTGTTGTCCAAATCAACTTGATTACACCCGACAATCTCAGCAGGACCAAAAGTCTTTGATTGAAACCATAGAGAGAATACTTTACTATCAATCAATGAAATAGATTGTTAAGTGTGGGCAGTTCTGGAAAACTCCTACTTGCCCATTAATATTACACAAATTTGCCCCCATGGTGAAGCAATGGAATCCATCAACATTTGTAGCAGCAGTCTTCAAATCAATCACTTTCACTCGCTGCAAATGTGGCTTTCAAATCACTGCAAAGGTTTCCAGTCTTTTCTTGCACGAGAGGAACGTTATTGGAGAAGCATATTCACCATGTGCATTTGACCTACAAATTAGCAGTGGACCTTGCTCCCCACTCGCGAGCTGCCTGTAATTGAAAGAATCTGTCAAGTCACTAATTATTTCAGCATTTTAGCAAACATTGTCTCACAAAGTGGAACATGCATGAAGGATTTATATTAAAATAAAGTGATTGAAGAGTGCTGAAAGTGAAAAAGGTAATATGATTTGAGACCTTTCAGTAATGTCTTTTCCCAAATAATCCTTTGTCTAAAAGGAAAATTGTCGGTCAACAATGGGATCATAAAAAGATTTGGTCACTTTAAGATTGTGACTACAAAAACCAACCAATCTACCCTACCAAGCGACAAACCAAACAAGTCAGCTTGATGGGGTATTTTTGTCTCCGTGACCCTCCACAGGTAAGTGATTAAGTGCAAGTTTCATTTCTTATCCAAATATTGTGACTATTGTCTTACCTGTCTAATTTGTTCATTAGAGTGTTATGATGTCTGCCTCCCACCAGGGAAATAAGCTGTGACAGGAAGCTCACCATGAAGTATCACAGCTATCACCTGCCTGGGAAAGTCCCCCATGATGGTCCCTCGCTAAAACAGTGCTCCTGCAGTCTTGGCCTTGGAGAGTCTAGGGGTAACTCAGCCGTACCAAATAGCTCGTGTTCTGGTCATAGCATTTAAACTGAGCCACATACTACATGTCTTCTTCTATGATGTGTCTCTAACATGTGCCCAGATCCATGATAGTGCTATTAAATTAATTTCAACTTCCAGGTAAAATTATTCAGCATGCAAATATATTCTTGTGCTTCTTGCAGATTAAAAATAAGCTAAGGTACATGAGCATACACTCAATTATGAAATAGAAGGATTAAAAAATATTTTTCAAATCCCCAAAGCAAGAGACACTAAATATTCATTTGTAAAAAGCCAGAAATTCCTTTTGTCAAATATCAGTGCATCATTTCTGAACTTGAAACAGATGTTGGCACTCTGATGATTCATGATTCTTAACCTTGTCACCGCACTTGTCCACTGGGTCTCAGATTAAATTTTAGAACACAGTCAGCACCACTGACTTCTGAGGCGAAATGTCACTAGAATGCCTTTCATATCAGTGACAGTGGCGTCTTCAGAAAATGAAGCTTCCTTCCATGTCAGCAAGCACAGTGACCATTGACCCCACACTGAGTCAGTTCAGCATGCCCAATAATAACCAGAGAGCTCCACTCTAAAATCAGATGTAATGACTGCAAAACAAGCTGAGAAGCAGGACTCAGGGAGAGCACTTCATAACCATTCTCACCGAAATTGTTCTTTAAAGCTCATTTCACTTCCAATGATCTGTTGAGAATATGGACATAAAATCTGAAATAGGAAATATCAATTTGGCTCGATGAGTTTTAGTACCAAGCAGGAATCATTGGGAACTATCAGAAATTTAGCATTACACATTATTTTTGTGTGGATTCTAAGACCTATTTCTAATTTTCAGATCTGATGGAAAAATGTGTCCTACATTGAGTCATAGGAGATCAAAGTTATATGTCAGAAAAAGGATATTTAATTTTAAAAGAGAGATGGCTGTCTGATTCCTGATAGAAAAAACTCTGCAAACTTGAAAGCACTTGCAGATCTCACAAAGAAAAATAAGAGTAGATTTGTTGTGATGGAATGCATTCAAAACAAAATTAAGAAACAAACAAACACCTGGATGGACATATGTAACAATTGATTAAACTTATGCGCCATTAATTTTCACTTAAGGACAATGCCTTCTATGCATACTATTCTCTAGGTTAAAGAGTGACCCTGTAGTGGCTTGTCTTTTGGAAAGCCTGTGTGATGTAAATGATTAACTCTCTCAACTGCTAACGCAAAGGTTGGACCTTCCAGAAAGAAGTCAAGTGAAGGTTTATGGTTCCACTCTGATGCACATGGTTTCACTATGAGGTAGAATCAACTAGATAGAAACTGGTATTGGGAATACTAAAATTGTAAATTAACAATGACAAATCACTGAAAAAAATATTCTCCATTAAGAAACTATATAGGCTGAGCCCCAGTGGCGTAAGTGGTTGAGTGCAGGACTGCGGCTTGGTGGTTCAAATCCAGCAGCAGTTCTCAGAAACAGCACTGGGTAGCTCTCATGACCACCAGAGGGCAGTGATGCCCCTTCCCCCCCCCCCCCAAAAAAAAAGGAAACTATATATACACTTTGAGTCAGTAAAGATAAATACAGAAACTTGTTTGTGGCTCTGATATTTATAATAGTCAAATATATGAAATGACTTAAAGGGTTAATAATAGGGGGCAATTGATGACTAAACAAAGTTTAGTAAAATAAAATGTTGCTGCAGGTCATCCAACAAAGTTGTGAGCCTTACAGTGACAGGGAACAGCGAGAGGTTCAGGCAGAATTTTGAAGAGGACACAAAACAAGGGAAGATGTCCATTGGATCTTGGTGCAAAGTAGAGAACACCAGAAAGATGTGCTTTATGGACTATGCCATGGCATTCAGGTCTGTGGAGCCAAGCAAGTGATGTTCAACCTTGAAAAAAATGGGAATTGCAGAACACTTTATTCTGCTTCTGAGGAACTTTGTACATGGATCTAAAGGCAGTTGGGTAAGCGAAACATGGGAATACTGTGTGGTTCAAAATCAGGAAAGGTGTGCACCTGGGTTGTCTCTTCTCATCATACTTGCTCACTTTGCATGCTGATCCAATGATCAGTAAAGCTGGATTGTATAAAAACAATTTGGCCGCAGACTTGGAGGGCAGCTTGTCAACCACCAGTGATGCAGAAGCAACACGCTGCACTTGTTGGAAGAAAGGAGCGCTTGAAGCTCTGCCGGCAAAGATCAAGGATTGCAGCCTTCCGTATGGATTCCAACGTTGTCTTGCTTCAATCAGCAAACAATGCTCATGTCAGCAGCAATCAAGAGACCAAAAGATGGGTTCTATTGGCTAAATCTGTCATACAAGACCTCTTTAAAGTAGCAAAGAGCAAGGAAGTGACTTTGAGGACGAAGGTGTGCCCGACCTAAGCTGTGGTATGCTCAATCACCTCCTATACCTGTGAAAGGTGGACCTGGAACAAGGAAGACCGAAGAAAAGAATCCCTGCTCTCGGGGTGCGGTGCTGGTGAAGGACGTTGACAAACCAGGTTCTGCTCAAAGGACAACATGAGCTCTCCTGGAAGCAGGAAAGCCAGAGTGATCCTTAGAAGCAAGGCTGGCTGGACTTCATCTTACATGCTGTGGACATGTCATCAAGAGAGACCAGTCCCTGGAGAAAGGCACTGCACTTGGTAAAGTAGAGGAAGAGGGGAGGAGAGGAAGGGCCTCAGGAGATGAAATGACCCCGAAGCTGCAACAATGGGCCAAACCACAGGGACTATGGTGAGGATGTCACAGGACCAGGCACGGTTGGGTTCTGTTGCACACAGGGTTGCCCAACATCAACAATTAAACAAAAGCACATGTTGTCGGAGTATGTAAGACATCAAAATGTATGTTTGCAAAGACTTTTGATGATAAGGGGAATATATATGAGGTATTATAAAGTAAAAACATATTTTCTACAAAGCTTTATCTTCAGTATTTTAAATGATATGCATAGAAAAACATTAGAAATTGAACTAAGTGTAAGCTGTGGGTACAGTTAGCATCATGGGAGACCCCCTTCCTTTCTTTTACATTAAATATATATATATATATATTGCTTTTCCCACAAAAGGCATCTATTTCTTTGATCAGATAAATAGAAACAGTTAAGTCTGAGTTTAGTATGTGTATCCAAAATGCTCACATCAATCTAAGAAACCATATCACACCTGTGACATTTGCAAAATGCGTGAAAATAAATGCAATGTCTTGACACAATATATGTCTTGATAACCTATGTCTGTGGTTCAATTGAAGAACAGTTTGAAGAAATATAGATGTACTATATGAGAAAAGCTATACATAGTAGAATACGGTTATCAAGTCCAAAGAGACACTGTTGTATCATGTAGTGTAATATACTTTCAGCAAGCATTATATATTTCAATGCCTCCACAGCTGGTGGACATTCTTTAGTGAGTATGGCAACCACTGAAAGATATGTTGCTGATGAAAATTAAAAACCCAAAAGTTTCATTGCAACTCCACGAAAACTTACAACTTAAATATCCCACTCTAACTGTACGTTAAGGGAGAGGAGGGTATTAAAAATCACAAGAAAAAAATGGCTTTCCTTTGGAAAATAATGACTAAATGAAGCAATTAATCCATATTGGCACACTGAGGCAATAAGGCATACAAGTTCTTTGATCTTCTTGTCCAATCTTATAGCAAGTCATCTCAAACTGGTTAAAAAGACCAAACATGCATACAATTTAATTAACTTTACCTGGGCAGTTGTTGAAAAATATTGCAGGGAAAATATTTTTACATGAAGATATGAAGTACACTTTTAAACAAGACAAAGGCCTTAAAGACAAATGCTGCCTAAAAGATAGTCTTAAAGTTGGGATAGCTAAGGTTTATTAGTTTAGGGACAGTGAGTCTATACCTAGAATGCCCCAGGTTACTATCCGGCCAGAAATCCTGCCTGATTTTGCTCATATTGATAACTTTCTTCTCCTACTGAGGGGTTTATGATTTATTCATTTGGTCTTTGTCCTTGGTTCCTGGGAGTCAACCTTAAGATTATTGACAAGAATTCAGAACAGGTTATACTTTTGAAGTAATTCTAAGGTGGGGTTTGGCCTGACCAGATAAACCCACTATATGACATCCGTTGACCCCAAGGCAGAGAGGCCTGGTTGAATTGACCATGGGTTAGTAAAGAGGCCCCAGTAGATCTCTGTCTTCCCTGTTGGCAAAAGACATCGTACCTGAGGGAGGGTAATGGGTTCTCTCGGGGATTTGCCATGTGGGGAACCCTTCCAGGCTTTATTCTTGGAGTCTCTTTACTTCTTTGCTTTTGCTGTTGATGATTTCATGTTTTTTTTTTAATTTGTTTCGTTATTTTAAGTTAATGGGGAAAATGATATCTTGGATTTGAATTTGGTGTTTGTATGACATTCTGAAGTGTTGATTTAAAGCCTTTATTATATTGTGATTTACTTTTAGGTATATTGAGGCAAGTGAAACTTGTCAAAGAAATATTTCTTTATAAACTGTGATATCTGTATGTGTGTGCATTTACATTCATATCCTTGGTGATAGAAACAAGGCTAAAGGTCATATGGCAGAATTTCTAGAGACACAGACACAAAATTCTATAGACAAACTACTCTTCATTGTAATACCATTATTTCACATTATAAATGACAATCATACATGTGGAGCCCTGGTTGTGTCAAGGTCGCCTGGTGAGCTGATACCCTTGATGTCAGTGGTTCACCAGCTGCACCCCAGGAGAAAAACCAGGCTTTCCACGTTCATAAAAATCCAGTCTTGGAAAGTCACAGGGGCCAGATCTACCCTGTCCCCTAGGGATGGTATGAGTCAGTATCAGCTCGATGTCAGTGCATGTAGGTTTCCTTTTTATATACATGTGAGGATTATGGACTTCATCTCACATTCTTCAGACATGAGTATCTCAGCAAGCAAAAAAATAAAAAGAGGGGGACCCTCAACTAGATGGACTGACACGGTGGGTGCAACAAGGGTATCGAACATAACAGTTTTTCTGAAGGTGCGGGATGTGGCAGGGCGTCCTCCTGCTGTGCACAAGGTTTCTATGAGTCAGAACAGATAGCAGCATGTGCCTATGAAGTCTCAATGGTGCAAATGGAGACCAAAGAAGAACCCATCCCTCTGAGATACGGTGTTGGAGAAGAATATTACATATCTCAAGCACCACCATATGTTTTTAGAAGACTACGGATGACAGTGTAAGCCCAGATCCATGTGCAGACTCCGCTTCTGGATTAAGCCTCCAGTAAATCCCCTCAGATCATACTTGAGCCCTGTTTTTAGACAGCATTGTAAAGCCCGTTATGACAGACATGGTTAGGCCAAAATACAATATATTATCATTTGATATCCCCTTTGACCCATTTCAAAGCTATTTTAGTGTGTTTTTTTTTTTTAACTGAAGGGAAAGTACATGTGGATTAAGCTCCTGAGGAGGGCTCTGTGATTATAACAAACCCGGGATGTGATAGCCTTGCTGTCGTGCAGAATGAGTTGACAGTGGATTGTTGTACACATGGGTAGGTTAAAATTTAGCACCCTGTCACTTGATCTCCCTTACGGTCCATTTACATTTCTACTTTTTAAACAATTTCTATTTGTTGTTGATGTTTTTATCTGTTTTACTTTAGTATTGTTGCTCATTTTGTTTTGCTTTCTTAATGCATTTTCTGCATATGAAATCCAGGATAGGTAAATTTATAGAGACAGTAACTGAATAAAGAGTTCCGTGAGGGTATGACAGGAGAGCTTGGGAGGAAATGGGGATCCAATAATGATAAGTACAAGGATGAAGAAGATTTCCTAGAATCAACTGTGGTGATGATTCTACAACTCTACTTGGTGTGACTGAACTAACAGATTGTATGATGCGTGAATTACATTTCCATAAATCTGTTGGAGAAACTACCAGAAGCATGAACACAACTATGTGGGAAAAGTGCAGCCAGTCTGCTCCTTAAGACAAGGATGGTGGGGGTGGGGGGAGAAAAAAAGAGAAAAGGATGGCAAAACTTTATCTCACGTATTATAGATATGTTCCGATGAAGTCCCTGGAGAAAGAAGTTGTCGTTATTTCATTTAAATTGTCAATTATCTCCTTTTTCTTGGATCCACAATCAAGGTTCATGGAGAGAATCAATTTAAAAAAATAAAGATAAAGACCCCCCAACAAGATAGATTGACAGACAACTGCAACAACTGACTCAAACATGGCCACAGCTGTGACAATCATGTCAGACTCACCAGTATTTCTGTCTGTTGCACATGGTGTCACAGTATATTAGGGCCTACTTAGCAGCAATGAACAATAACAAAATATGAATATAAATTCTTGTTATAGGGTAGAAATCTTAAACAAGGATAGTTTGTTTGTAAATTTCCTATTATTTGTGTTTCCTGAGACTACAATATTCATAATAGCTGACATATTGCAAAACTTGGTAGACTCTGTTTTGAAGCCTCTTGTCTGCATTTAAAATTCTGAATGAAGTGGAGTTCTTGGTCATACAGATTTTTATTTCTTCATAAACACAAAACCATGCACCCTGATCTGTGACATTTTTATTGGAAATGCAGGATGATAAATATACGGATTGAATGAGAATTGTAAAAAAAAAAGAAAATGAAAAAGAATAGGGGAAGTGGAGAAATGAAGAAAACTAAAATGAAACCATCATCAAGTTCAACAAAACCAAAATTAAATCTCAAAACCCGCTGTGTTGAGTCAACTTTAACACACAGTGCTCTGATGTCAGAGTAGACTTGGCTTATGGCCTCCAAAGAGTTCTGATGGTGCTGAGGGTTAGGCATTGGTGAGGCATTTGAGCTGTTAACCACAAGGTTGGCAGTTCAACCCCATCCTTTTTAGAGGGTCATTGTGAGGCAGAGTGGGCTCGATAGCTCTGAGTCTGGCTTTCTGGAATGCTTGTAGAAGGAGCCTGCCGCTGTGTCAACAAAAGTGTCCACATGAAGCCCGGAATTGAACTCACGCAGACACGGTTTTCATTTGACAAAGTTTAGGCATTTGTTTCCTCTGATCTCTCAGTTAATGGTAAAAATTTATCACTGTTGTATTTTATCTACAAATATAAAATATATCCTTATTTATATTGAAATATTAAATTAATTCTGGTGTCTAACAAACATGGCAAAAATTCTAATTGAAGCATGCACTTTTTCAAAAAGTATCGTTAAACATATTGTTGCTTCAACCAACATTAGAAATTGAAGTTCTAACACTGGGTAATAGACTCCTTAGTACTGTAATTACTGCTTTAACATATAATTTCATCATGTCTTCTTAGTATAAATAATTAAGGTTTCTCCTCTAATGTATAGTGAAACTCTATCTCTAGAGTGTAATTATGTTAATAAATGGTGGTAAGAAGTTCTTAATATAACCAAACACTGATAAGCAAACAAAAACTTGTTTTGAATAGCTTAATATGTTAAAAGTAAAGGAGTGGCATCTTTTAGCGTAGTGTTGCTTTGGTTAAATCATAAAGGCACCTTTTGCTTTATGTGACTAACAATTAAATATACAAATGACCCCATTTCCCTTCATGCATTAGATGTTTATCTGAGCCAAATCTTTTCTCAGAGTATAGTTTCACTCCTTCTATCAGCATAGCAGGAGCCCTGGTAGTGTTCGGGCTGGGATGTGAAAGGTCAGCTGTTCAAAACCACTAACCACAGCTTGGAGGAAAGACTGAGCTTTCTACTCCCATAAAGAGTTACAGTCTAGGAAATTCACAAGGGAAATTCTACCCTGTTCTATGGCATTGTCATGAGTTGCTGAGTTTATCTACAGAGCTTAGACCTGAAGATCTGACACATTAAAGGGCATATTACTTCATTTCCAACCCGAGGATATAACCAAAAGATTGAAAGCAGGATCAACAGAAATGTGTACACCACAATTTATTGCAGCACTTTTTCTAACTGATAAAAAAGGAAAGAAACCTAAATGGACATCAATGATGAAATGTAACACATATATGTATATGTAAACATATATACAAAATCCTGTCTTATTTGTTATCATTTGAATATGTCAGGTAATCGCTGTATAAACAAATACTTTTGGAAAATATTTTGAAAAAAATAATTCTGTGAACACTGATTCCATTCATCATGCTGTACAAGAATCATCACTATTCATTTCCAAATTACCCTGCTTCATTAGCAGAAGTTCAATGTGCTGAAGCTAAGATCCCCATTTTTCCTTTTCCCTCACCTCAGGTAACTACTAAAAAAGTTTTGTCTCTCCATATTTACTTCTTTCATCTGTGAAGTATCATGTATTTTAGAGAGACATGTGAGGCGATCTGCTCTCAAAAAAGATTTAGACTCTCAGAAACCCTGTGAAACCATTGTGCTCTGTTCTATCAGAGTCAGAAGTGGCTCCGTGACAATGGGTTCGGGGATTCAGGGTCTTGGTAGTTGTGGTGCATTTCACACTGTGAGTGATCTGCCCTTTATAAATGCAACATTCCATGTTGCTAGGTCCCTTTGAGTTGGTCCTGAGTCACAATGACTCCAGGAGTGACAGAAGAGAACCCTGACTGGCTGCACTGTCATCACAACTAGTGTTCTGCTTGAGCCCATTGTAGCCTGTGTTGATCCATCTGATGGAAGGTCTTCCTGGTTTTCATTGATTTTCTTCTTTCTCAAGCCTAATGTCCTCTACAAGGACAGGTACCTCCCAGGACCATGGCCAATATACATAAAATGAAGTCTCTTCATCCTTGTTACCAAGGAACATGCTGACTGTAGCTCCTACAAGACAGATGACAAGCTGTTCTGGCTGTACTTGGTAGATTTAATATTATTTGCCAAAGTCAAAATTCAGATGGATCAACTTTTCTCTGGGCTTCCAGATTCACTGGCCAGCTTTCACATATATATGAGTGATTGAAAATACCATGGCTTAAGTCAGCCACATTTTAATCCTCATAGTGATATCTTTGCTTTTAATGTTTTAAAAGGTCTTTTGCAGCAGATCTATCCCATTTGATTTTATGACTGCTGCTGTCGTGGGTGTTGATTATAGAGCTAAGTAAAATGAAATTCTTAAAAATGTTAATATTTTCTCTGCTTATCATGCTATATTGATCCAGTTTTGATAATTTGGGCTTTCTTTATGATGAAATATAACCCAAATTGGGGTTCCTATATTTTATGCATATTATGAGTTGTTATTAAAGTGACTCTATGTTCCTTCTCTCTCTCTCTCTCTCTCTCTGTATGTGTGTGTGTGTGTAAGAGAAAACTGGGCAAAAAGTTACATAGTATATCAGTTTTCCATTCAATAATTCACACACATTTGTTCTCGATCATTGATTTAGAACATTGTAACATCATTTATCCCACTTCCTCCCTCTGTTTCCTACATCCATTCCTCATTCTTTAACTAACCCTTCTGGATTTTTTTTCTTAGGTCATTTCTACCCTCTCAATCTCAACTGAGTAAGTATTCTAAGGTGTGTGTGTGTGTGTGTGTGTGTACCCCACTAGTATCATTGTTCCTCTACACCAGCCTAAGGCCAATTGCCACAAGGCAAAGGTCAGACATGTCTACACTCTCCAGCTTTCTTGACCTTATTCTGACATCAAGTGTTCCTCCCAGCACGACTTTTTTGCTGCATTCCACAAATCATGCAATGGCTACACAGAACTTATAAACAACACTCATGATTGTAAGGTTTTATTAGAGGGTTAACAGGTTGCCATAAGTATGAAACAAAACATTCGAGATGCAGCCATTGGTTTACAGCAGCACTTCTCCTTGGCAAGCAGCTACATCTTTCTCTGGTCCTCAGCCACATGACCACATGACCTGCTCACTGTTCCATGGCAGTCCCAGGCAATATTGGATGAGAGTTACAGAAACAAGGAGAGAAGATTCATATTAAGACATTTCACATCACAATACCTGCTGTCTGCTCTTATAAAAATACAAAGGAATCCTATTCTGTCTGATAGGATCTGACCTGTTCTATATCAGGGTTTTCATGAGTAACAGCTATGTGCTCACATGTTACAATGACAACATAAAGGATTATTTCCAAAGCATTAACATGCTACTTTACCCAGAAATTTGCAGACTTGAGTGAGTAATGAGTACTACTTTGTTAGAGAAAAATTGATAATATTTGCATTTCATCTATCAAAGCTTATTTTATTTGGCTATTTTAATACATTCTTTATGTAAATAAGAGTATATTAGGGTAAGGGGTATAAACTACTCTCATGCACGTGTCCACCTCTCACTTGATTCCAAGCTTCCTTGCATATGAGCAAGCATGTGTTAGTCCCCGTAATGGATAGCAAGTCTTGGCGTATAACTAACTACTGACTGCCATGCACAACAGGGCAAAGACCCTTTGCCTAGTGACTATTATCCAAGACAAACAGAATAAGCAATAAACACTACAGATGTTGTTAAGGAGCTGTTGGTTGACCCAGATACAATATTTATATGGCTGACTATTCTCCGACAGAATTGGGTCCTATCATACTATACAGAACAGAAATTTGCCATTCTTTAATTATTCATGACTTATTTCTAGAAATAATATATTTTTATTTTAATGAGAATACTTTTCAGAAAGAAGAGATAATAAGATCCCAACAGGAAATTCTGAAACCTGTCATGTTTTCATTTTATTGCACAGAATGCAACTCTTTTCCTACAGATCTTCAGCACAACATGTGTTTCAAGTCTTCCTCGTTTTAGCAATTGAGGTAGTGTCACCCGCACATCGCTGGTTGTTAATAAGCCTTCCTCCAATCCTGATGTCATATTCTTTTTCATATAATCCAGCTCCTCTGATGATTTGCTTGGCATACAGATTAAATAAGTATAGTGAGAAGATACAACCCTCTAGCAAACTGTTCCTGATTTAAAGGTGTGCAGTGTTCCCTCATTCTGTTTATATAACTGCCTCTTGATTCATATACAAGTTCCACATAGCACTACTTAAGTGTTCTGGTATTCCCCTTTTTCTCAATGTTGTTCACAGTTTCTTATGACTCACACAGCTGAATACTTTTTTATCATAAATAAAGCCCAAGGAACTTCTTTTGGGTAAAGACTCTTCCAATATCAGCAGGGACATCTTTGTTTGACTTTCTCTTATGGACCGGGCCTGAATCATTGAAGAGCCAATTATTGGAGAATCAATAATCTTACATGATAAATACACTTTAGGTATAATATGAAATACAGATGCTATAAAGAATATTTTTCTATATCCATTTAAAAAATGAAACTACAAACAGCACCTTAAGCAAAGTAATAGTGGGAAAGATCAATCTACAAGAAAACCTCACACGGGCTACAAGTATAAAATGATAGTTAAAGTTTTATGTCTACTTGGCTGGGCAGGGATGCTCTGTGGTTTCACAGCTGAGATCTAGTAATCCCTCACGATGAACTCTCCGTGCAAGTGTGCTCTTCTTCCAACATAAGAGAGCCTACTTCCTCTCTCTCTCTCTCTCTCATATATATATATATATATATATATATATATATATATATATATATATATCTTGTAATCTAACCTCTGAGTCTTTCAACTTGATTGCTCACTCTGATCATCACCAGCCGCCTGCCATCTTACCTGGTGATTTTAGAGTCATTCACCTCTGCAGCCAGAATCCTGGCCTTTGACCTGCCTGTCTTGGATTCAGTAGCCCCGAAAGTTGCATGAGCCAGAAGAAGCCTCCAGCTTAACATCTGACACACAGACTTGGAACCTGACTGCTTCTGTGTGCGTCATTTATTTAACACAATCCTATTTATTTATTGATATGCAAGTTTCATTATATTTGATTCTCTTCAGAGCCTAGCCATAGCATATAACAAAGGCTTAATTTATTATTACATCTCAAAAACATTTTCAAAATCACCCCAAAAAAGAAAGAAATGTAAACAAAAGACATTAACATGTGCTTTGTATTTTAAAAATCCCAGTCATAGTTGATGGTATATGGTAATATGTTTAATATTCATACAAATTAAGCAAAGGCAAATTAAAAACATGATGATGCTATTTTCACCCACCAGGTTCTCAGAAAATAATGGTTCATACTGCTTAATTTCCCAAAATATGTAAAAGGGGTAGTTTCATAAACTTTTGACAGTACAATGATTAATGTAAGCATTAGTAAACTATTTGGCAAAATCTTTCAAAATGTTAAGTGCAAATATGCTTTGATATGGCAATTTCACCAGTAGAGATTTATACTTAATTTAATTACATACATAAGCATATGTTCATCAATAGAAGATCTTTTATCAAATTGTGGTAAAAATAATTTGTATGTATATTCTTAAAAGCCTAGAAAAGTGTGTGTGTGTGTGTGTGTGTGTGTGTGTGCATAGCTTACTACAACTCCTTTTAGTTAGTGCAATTTAAGATTAGAGATGTGAAGTTTTCATTTTGGTACCACTTCTTCTTTTTACAAAATTCCTAAGTTTGTATAAATTTCACACAAAAAAAATTTAACTTCAAGTATAGGAATATGTAAGTCTTATCAACCTACAACTCTGGAAATTGACAAAATTAAAAAATAAATTATGAAAAAGCAAAATCTCTAAAGAGAAAAAGCCCAAATAAAATCATTTCAGCCAGAGTAAAGAGCTTAGAAGAGATATGTTGAGAAAACAAATAACATATGTCAGGAAGTTGACAAGTTTTATCTATAATGTAGGAACAGGAGCCAACAGCCCAGTCATGCCTGTCACTCAATCCTTCTTGCAGTTGTGTAAAGACAAATGAGTGAGTGTGCAAATCAGCTGAAAGAGAGGGAGAAATGTGTCCGAAGAAGAAGCTAGGGAGGGAGAGGATGGGTCAGAGTAGCAAATTACCATTTCTGACGCATTTCAATGACATCACCCAGGGCATGCCCTTCGGAAACAAATTTTAAAAATAGATTCTTTGCCTCAGAAAACATCAAACCTTCTGGGTTTTCTTGTTTTAAATGTAGGCTTGGGAAACAAGCAGCAGATGTAGTTAAGGTTGTATTGTCTACAGGTAGATGATAACTGAATTTTGAAGCAGAATTGGACCAAATGGGATTTTATTTTTACAAGAACTGTAAAGCTGTAGCATTTCATAAGGCCAAACATATTCTCTTTTCACCTTGGACAATTTTCCCACAAGTAAAGGCCATTTGTTTCCAGGCAGAAAATATATTTTCTTTAAAACCATAATGTATCCCAGGAGGAAAAGGATTGAGTGTCGGACTTATTTGGCTAAGGTTGATCTCCTACTCTCTAAAATGAAGGTGCCCTCTAAATATTGATTCTTTTGTTTATAAAAAGTTCTCTCTACACAGCACCTTTCATGATGGAAGAGAAACATGAAAAATTGCAATGGCCTTTGTGAACCAGAGACAACTAAAAATTGTGGTAGTGACTAAGGTGAACCTAACCAGGATACATCTTTCTTAGCAGTACAGAACCCTGGTGGCACTGAGGGCTAGGCGTTGGCCTGTGAAGGGCAAGGTTGACAGCTGAAACCTGCCAGCCACTTGAGGAGAGAAAGATGCAACTGTCAACTCCCAGAAAGAGGGGCAGTCTCCGGATCTGAATTTACAGCTGATGGATCAGAATCTACTCTAGGGCCGTGGGTTTGATATTGGGAGAGTTCTTAGAGGTCACGGGGCACTGGTGGCACAGTGGTGACTCATCGGGTGGCTAACTGAAAGGTCTAGCAGTTCGAAACCACCAGCTTCTCAGCTCTGCTAAACAATTACGGTCCAGGAGACCCCCAGGGACAGTCTCCCCAGCCCTGCAGGGCTGCCGTGAGTAGGAACTGACCCAATGGCGTAAGTTCTCAGTTTGTTAGAGCTGAATGCCATCACATATTGCCTACTTATTAAGTTGACACTTTTTGATTCTTCTTTTCCTCCTCCTCGCAGTCTTCTCCATGCCCACCTGCTCTTTTCTGTGTATCATGCTCACCTCCCACCCCACCCCAAATCTCTACTACTAAAGATGGTAAAATATTTTGTGTTGCTTATGAAAGCATTTTGGTTAATAGTTTGAGTTATGGCACACTGGCACTTATTACACTTTCTAATTTATAAATCTAAACTTTATCAAAGTAACTTTTTAGCATTAAATAATATTTACTGGGCTGAGAGCCCCGGTGGTATAGCGGTTGAGTGCGGCCCACGGGTTTGATGGTTCAAATCCAGCAGCAGCTCTCCAGGAGCAAGGCTGGGCCTCCCACTCCCACCAGAGGGCAGTGATGCAAAAAAAAATAATAAAAAATAAAAAAAATATTTCCCAATGATGATAACAAATTATAGTATTTTGCTCTGCACATTTAAAACTGATCTATATGTTATTGTAACGATGATAGTAATAAAAATAAACTGTGTTAGTCTGGGTAGACTAGAGGAATAAATTTCATAGACACGCAGATGGATATAAGGAAAGGGTTTATATACAAGAGGAATGGAACACTGAGAAAGCATCCCAAGCCAGTCCAGTTCAAAGTCATAAGTCCGATATTACCCCATATGCCCGATACCAATGTATGTCTCCTTCTGACTAAGGTCAGTGGGTGCAGAATCCCGGTGCTGACAAGGGTCTCCCCATGTCTCCTCGCTTCCAGGGCTCAGGTTCATCAACAGCATCCAGTGGTGGCAGAAGCAACTCATCACTGGCAGGGGTGTCCACATGGTCTCTCCAGCTTCAGAGGTTTGGCCTCATCAGGGGAAAGCCATGTAGCTTTCCTGGCTCCTCAGACGCTGTCATCTTGTCTAGTCTGTGTCTTGTCATCTCTGAGACTCACTCCCAACAAGTGGGAAAGATAGCTTCTCCTCTTCATGAGGGAAATATCATGAGATTTCCCAGAAGTCGCAGGAGAAAGCCATGCCCACAAAGAGGCCTCATTGACTACTCAATGGCTATCTCCAGATCAACAGGCTAGACTCCATCCCCTACATTTCAATCATAAAATTAACATAAGCAATTGACTGCCACAGTACCCTTAAAGAAAAAGTGAAAGATATTTACACTTTTTAAAGTGTTTATATCACATCAGGAAAATAGACTAAGCAAATTCTCATATCCAAATGCCCTCAGACCATAAATCCTCTCTTTAATATGAAGAAAGAAGCAGCTTTGGAAATATGATGACTACCTTGGAAAAAGAGTGTTTTTTTTTCTATAAGTTGTTTTAGTTTGAGTGTTCAATTTTTACTTGAGCCCTGCAATGTCATTTTTCTCGTGAGGCAAGTATTTTGCAATCGTGTAGGCCTCATACAGGGGACAGAAAAGCTTGTGAACTTCATGACCTGTGTGGGCCCAGCAACAGTCAGTCCCAACCTGAGTCACTGAGCAGGGAATGGATGGGCAGAGGAAGCAAAGCACAACCGTGCAGTCATTTCTACAGTCTCAAGCTCGCTTTCCGCAGTCTTGATATTATTCTGATCATTTCACTGAAAGCTGTAGTTTGTATGGAGTGGCATTTTCAGATTCTCATCTTACTCTGTCAGGAAACACACTGATAAAATTGATTAGAAGGCACCCAGCATTACTGCTGTCTGTAACAATACTAAGCCTAGTAGTAGTTAAAGATTATCAGCAGAACCACAGGAGTAAAATCAGTATATACACTCCCTAGCTTGTCCCAGGAGTTTAGACATATCAGAATTAAGTAAATAAGAGTTTGGGGCCCACAAATATGGGCTTTATTTGGTAACTATTTATGGTCAACTAAAGCCTTATGCTATAATTTTCATGGATCTTTATTTTGTCTGAGATTTCTGCTTTGTCCAGGAATCATTTTCCTGCTTTCTGAACACCTCTGAGGAGTCCCTTTTCCACAGATTGCTGATCTGTTGATGATGAATTCTGGAGTTTTGTTTCTTCTACCAATGTATTTGTTCTACCATCATTCTTTTTTTTTTAATATAGATTTTTATTGGGGGCTTGTTGCCACATTCATTTCCAAACATTTTCTACTTGACCCCCCCCCTTCCAGCATAA
>PVJH01024471.1:0-33044 GCA_004026705.1 Nesogale talazaci
GGTGAACAAACGTGTATCAGGCATTGAAGTGTCAGATGGTCATAGGTGTGGGGGATGGGAAATGGGAAGGCACAGCTTCTCCCCTCAAATCATAAGTAGTAATTTCTGTGCATATAGATTACTCTGAGAGTCTAAGAGACACACAGTTGTTTTTTTTCCTCCTAGGGAATCTGGACAGAACTTAAGTTTATGATAGATCTACCTGCATCTCACTTGATCAGCATCATGTTTTGCATAGCCTCCTGAGCACCTGCCATTCTTAATAAAATCCTATTTTGTACCTTGAAGAAGCTGATTTCTCCACTTCTTTGTGTTTTCATGGGACTTGGCTTGTCTCACCAACAGAGACATGTTGGTGACATGTTGGTTATGTCTCACAAACAGACATAAGCTCATCCTCTCCCACACACCACTCATCATTTACATAATATTACAGGACTGTGTTCAATAAGCGTCCATCCTGGGCATGATCACACGGGTGTGAGAGTGGGCCAGTTTTCTGTGGATAGAGAATCCATCAGTTGAAAAGCTTAAGCTCATAATTACCAATATTTGGAAGAAGTTTGGGAAGAATGTATCAAAATTTCCTAGAAAAGCAGGGGTAAGAGTGAGAAAGAGGGGATTATGGTAGTTCTGGGGGAAGACAGAGGATTCATACATACATGCATACATATATACATATGTACACAGAGAAAGAGAGAAACAACTCTATGGTACCCTTTAACTAAGAACTATGGTAGACTTTGAGAGAATGAGAGAAAGAAGATAAAGAGATAGACTATAGAGAGATAAATAGGGAGAAAGAGAATGCTATGCTATTCTTTGAGTAAGAAATAGTCGCTGAGGGCTGAGCCCCGGTGACGTAGTGGTTGTGCGCGGGACTGCGGCCCACTGGGACAGAGGTTCAATTCCAGCAGTGGGGCTGGGCCTCCTACTGCCACCACTGGAGAGCAGTGATGCTCCAAAAAACAAAAAACAAAACAAAACAAAAAAAGAAATAGTCGCTGAAAGAGAGAAAGGAGATATAGAGAAATACATACACATAGAGAAATCAAGTGGGAATGTGAGAGCATATTATGGTAAAGAGGGAGAGAGCGAGAGGGAGAGCGAGAGCGAGAGAGAGAGAGAGAGAGAGAGAGAGAACACACTCTGATATTCTTTGAGCAAGAACCCTGATGGCCTTAGAGTCTCTGATTAATGTAGCCCTGGGGCACCCATTCCCTTCTCCCTTCCCCAGCACTGGGGTATTCGACTGCATGGAATCCACTGGCCTGCACCTTCTGTTGCCTTAGCATGGTGCTCAAGTACAAGTTGAGGTTCTGTCTCTTGCAACCCATACAATCTTGACCTGTGTGTATCACATAGCCCGTGATAGAAGCGGGCGTGGGATGCCTGTGGGTAGCACCCATGAGGACTTCCACCAAGCGAGGCTTCCCTGTGCCCTCTGGGAGGAGGAAGGACTGGCTCTGCTCTTACTGATGACTGAAAAAGTGCCAGAAGTATGAGCGGATCTAGATGCACCCACCTGGCTTAGATAAGTGGCAGGATGAGAAGATTCTGAAACCGACTCTTACAGTGGGATGCTGTTTTATCATTTACTTCCTCTCACCTCCCTCAATATCCTGGGGTGAGTCTTCAGTAAGACAAATGGCTTCTCTTGGTCTGTGTATGTCAATTACAACATCCATCCATCTCCCGTGGTCCTAGGCCGCCTCCTGACACTTCCTGTTTAGCAGCAGGCCGCATCAGCCAGGCGTGGCAGGCCCTCCGTCTGGGGCCTTCTCCCAAGGGAAAGCCTTGTCTCCTTCATTCAGGAGTCGAAGTTCATCTGACACCTTGGTCTCCTGGTGCAGACACACGACGCCCACCCAGTGTGGCCTGTAAACTGGGGTGAGTTGTTATTGGGTGAGCAGCCATGTCTGGAGACCCAACACACCACCTACAGAAACATTCCCTGATCCTGGACTGTCTCCATAGACACAGGTGCGCTGGAATTCCTTGTCGCGGCCAGTGTTTTCTGAGCCTCTGCCAACCTCGCCTAGGGGGCTCATCCTCCAGCATTGTATGGGCTATCATTCTGTTGTGGTCCGGAGAGCTTTCACGGGCTGGTTTTCTGAGGTTGATCCGCAGGTAGTAATTCGTGACTGTTGAGTTAGTGCCAACTCAGGGACTACCAGCAGTATGAAACCTCTCTCAAATCTCCATTTGCATCTTTGAGTGTATCGTGGCCATTGCATTAGAGAAAAACCAAACAAACCCTCCTTGTCACCACAGCAGTGCTGATTCATTGTGCTCTAATACACAGCATTGATCTGCCCCTGGGAGTTTTCCAGGCTGTAACCCTTTACGAAAGTAGAGAGCCTTTTGAACTGTTGACCCAATCTGACTACTGACCCCTTCCATCAGGGCTTTTGGAACTGGGCTGCTGATTTTGAACTTCTAACCTTGTGGGTTACAGCCGAATTTGTAACCACAACACTGCCACCAGGGATCCTACGCAGTGGGTATTACCGCTGTGATTTCTCATGATCTACATTGTACCCACATGGAAGCTGAGGCACAGAGAGGCTGAGGGAGCCCCGCTGGGCCACACAACCACAAAGTGGTGCATCTAGGGTTGACGCTCACACTGCCTTGCTTCAGAGTTCAGTAACATGCTCAGTCACTGGGGCTGTCAACTGGGTGTCGAGAGGGTGTAACAAAGGGTTGCTCTGAGTCGGAATGCAGTCACGGATGGTCGGTTTTGGCTTGGGTGTTGTTGATGTAGTGGCTATCAACACTATGCTCACGGTCAGCCCTGTAAAGGTCTCTAACCTGCCCGATGCAGGTCCTGTCAATACCGTGAATTTGCACACAAACATCGATGATTCTCAAGCACGAACAAGGGCCCTTTGTGACCCCTCCGGTCTGAGCCTGAACTCGTTCCCTGTGGCCCAACGTTCAGCCAAGTAGGGCACAGGCTTATAAGGAAAGAAACAACACCAGGGAGGAGTACACCCCTAAACAACCAGCCAATGGGGATCAAAAGGGCAGAGTTGCCCAGGATCTGTGGAGCTGGTGGCACGTGCCATCCGCTGCTGGCTCACTGAAATCTCACAGGAACATTGTTAGTCCCATTGCCTAGATTAAGGAATGAAGGCTCAGATCAATTTTCCCAGTCAATGATAATTACATGGAGAGCTATGAATTTAATCTCGACACCTGACTTCAAGGGAATACTGCCTAAGATGATCTGAAGACACTGCCCTGACTCTGATCTGAATTCCCACCTTAAATGCTCCTTCTGTTGGCAGACCCCCTAAGCTGTCCACCCCACTTTCACATCCATGCTGCAAAATGCCAGTTGTCTTCATAGATTGCGCTATCACGTTCTTCCATGGAGTTGGGATCCAACCCAGCCCCAAAGAGTTCTTCCGGAGTAGTCCCTAAGGCAATCTTTCTCATACTTGACCAGTGATTCTGTGAAGAATGTCAAGTGTGATTGGGTTTTGGCATATGGCTACCAGCTGCTACTTCCTATCTTCTCCTTCCAATTATCTTCTCTTCCCTTGTCAAGAACCAGTTGCCCTGGGGTCAACCCCAACTCATGGTGGCCCAATTCATGTGTGTCAAAGTTGAACTGTGTTTCCAATAGCTGGTTTTCCACCGGTAAATTGCCAGGCAATTTTCCCAGGTTGCCTCTGGGTGGACCAGAACCTCCAACTGTTTGGTTAGCAGCAGGGTGTTAACAGTTTGCAGCACCCAGGTGTCTCCCCCTTTTCCTTATGACTCCTCCAGAAAGAGCTGCCAAGGCAAATACTATGATCAATAACAATGATTAGGTGCATCTTAAACTCACTTTCATCTTGATTCCCTCCTGGCACATCTAAGATAGATACAATCCACTTTGAGAACAAGAATGCACCTGATCGAAGTCGTGGTATTGTCAGTGGCCTCCCACTGACGTGTGAAGGCAGGGTAGTGGATAAGGACGAACCCAGGAAAAAATGGATGCCTGCGAATTACGTTGTTGGTAAAGAATAGTAAGTAGACCAGCAACTTAAAACAACAACAACAACAACAACAACAACAACAAAGGGCAGAGCTGTTTTGGAAGAAGAAGGCCACAGTGCTTCTCAGAAAGTGAGGCTGGTGAGTCTTTGTCTCATGTACCTTGGACACGCCATCGGAAGGGACCAGTATCTGGGGGAGAATGTGCTTGGTGAATCAGAGGGCCAGTGACACAGAGAAAGACCCTCCGTGAGAGGGATTGGAATGACTGCTGCCAGGGTGGCCTCCAACAGTGGTGGCTGAGAATGGCGCAGGGCCGGGCAGGGCGTCATTCTGTGGCACGTGGGGTCACTCTATTCTGGAATGGACTCACGGTGGCCCCAGCTGTGCCAGACTTGAGCTGTGCTCCGAGACCTTTTCCAACGGCTGAGTTTTTTGACGATGATCATTTCTGGTATGTTGGAGGGGTACTCCAATGAGTCTGCTAATGGAGGATGGGAGGAATGCTATGTTTTTGCTTTCAGGGAGGAAGTCAAAGATCCTTTCCATTTAGGTCAGCCAATCCTGAACCAACTGCCTCTAGATTTCTTGTTATTCCCAGTGAACTTCTTATTCATGGTGTCATTTTGAGTTGATTCTCCTGTTCCCTGAAGCCAATAGACCCCCAAGTGACACGATCCCCTTTGTATGAACCTCTTTGAGGGAGGCAATGAGGAAGTGAGGGAAGAAATGAGTGGTCTGAGATTGGTGATGGGAGGGTGCAGAGGTCGGGTGCTGGTGGGGGGTGTGCGGTTTATGAGCTCTTCTGGCCCTCTGGACCACGGGACTGGGTGGAACTTGCTCTCTCTTCAGTCATGCTGTTCACAGAGTTAAGTAGAGACTTACCCCACCTGCACACATCTGGGCTTTTAGGCTTTGGAATCCTGGGTTTGAGCTTACTCACTCTTGGCTCCTAAGTAGCATGACCTTGTCTTAAAAGAATGCCTCCCTTAAGATTTAGAAAACCAAAATGGATTGTCTGCAAGTGTCTAGAGTGTTATTCTTCTTTTCAAGTCCCATTCTATAAATCCCTATAACGCCGAGCACAAAGTTTTTGTAACATTTAATTAAATACATTTAATTAAAACATATCTGGTACCAGAATTAATTTATATATTTTTAATATATATTGGTTGTTATCTATATTGATAACTATGAAAGTAAAGAATAAAAATAAAAATATTTTTTCTGGAAATAAAAGATTCAGGCATTATAGGGTTAAAGATGTGCAGGGGTCACTGCCTTTTCAGTAGTGTCAGGCCTCTGTAGACAGACCCTTGTGGTCTCTGATGGTACAGCATCCCCATGGCATCATAAAGTGACTAGCTTTTAGGACCTCTCAGTTCCCTGGACTTGGTTTCACTCATGTTGTGAAGACCTGGGACTCTGATGGGCCTCTTAAACATTGAAACAGGGTGGTTTGTGTTGGTTTTGAACCAGGTACCAAAGGCTCCATCTTCATGGACAACCTGGTTGGAAATCATGAGGAAGCCCTAGGAGCTCACAATCGATGGGCTAGCCCATCAATGGGCTCTTGAGGGACTTCTTTCTGGGGGATGTAGGAGAGGTTCTGACAGATTGCTGATTGGTGTTTCCCAGGTGTTCTTGTTTCCGTGCTAACTGATGGTGACCTGCGTGTGGCAGAGAAGAACTTCCCTCCACAGAGGGGTTTCAGTGGCTGGTATTTTGGAAGTTGATCACCACCTTTACCTTCTCGGTGTAGACATGGACCTCTGACTGTTCAGTCAGTACCTGAGCAATTCACCACTGGCACTTGGAGGGGACTCCCTTACATATTCAGGTTGTAAGAAAGACAGCACAACCCCTCTTCCTAAGGTCATACAGTTATTGAAGTCGGGGAGGGGAATGCTATGCTGAGGGGTATTAGTGCTGCTGGTTGTGGTGGTGATGGATGCTATCAAGGCATTTCCAACTATTGGTGACTTCATGTGATGGGACTGACCTGTAGGTTGTGGAAGTAGATTTCGAGGCCTTTATCCGGTGACACTGCTGGTGGGTTCAATATCACAACCTTCTAGTTAACAGCCAAGAACTTTAATAGTCACCTCACCAGGGCTCCTTCTGCAGAGCAGTGTCATTTAGTCGTACAGCATCTCTGTGTGTCCATGTTGCTAGGTTCCCACTCATTGCGACTCCATGTACCACAGAACGAAATGCAGCCTGCTCCCAGGCCATCTTCACACTTACTGTGTCAGTCCAGTTCGTCAAAATCTTACTCTTTTTCACTGCCCTTCTCCTTTACCAAGATGGAGCTCTCCTGATAGCGTGTCTAAAATATAGCGTGACAAGTCTACAACGTCTCGCCATCCTTGTATTGAAGGAGTGTTCTGGCTGTACTTGTTTCAGGACAGACCTGTTTAGCTTCTGTCAGTCCGTGGCACTTTCTATATTCTTTGCCAGCATCATTATTTGAATGCTTCTTCAGTCTTCCTTATTCAATGTCCAACTCTCACATGCATGCACATGACTAAGAATGCCAGGGCTATCGACGCATAGATGGTGAATTGCACTGGTGCTTCGCTTTCTTCACCCTGCTTTGCATTGAAGTCTCTTACCATGTCATTCCCAGTGCCTCCCACCCTGAACCTGGCCACAGCCAGGTGATTGCCAGCTCATGAGATGGAAACTATGGTTGCCTTCACATTGCAGAACATGGAGACTGCGATGGTTAGATATTCTTGTCTCCCTCCTTCCTGCTCAACTGGATCCTACATCTGACAGTGGGGTTGATGTCCCGTATGGCTGCCAACCCTGGGAACTATTGGTACCCTGCCATCTTCCTACCAACCTTGGATCCATGCAACTCGGCATCAATTGGCCTGCAATCTCCCAGCTTCCAGCTTGGTCTTTCTGCTTTAGCAGCCGGCAGCTGCATGAGTCTGGAGCGCCTCCAGTTGGCATCTGAGCCACGGACTTGAGTTGAGTGACTGGGCTGGGTTGCTTCCTTGATATAAATTTCTTTTTTGATATAAAGTTCTTTCCTGGTTTTTGTTTCTCCAGAAAATTCCACATCCCAAGGTCACTGCTCATACACTTCTCCATGCCAAGGGCCCCACACACAGTGTCCAGCATAGAGTCAGCCCTTCAACTGTGTATGGAATGCATGCATGGCTTCATTTCCAGTTGCATTCAGTTGGCTAAGCCTGAAGCAGACCAAAGTGAAAGGGAACATCTCCCTGGAGTGAACATAAATGAGGGGGACCGTTTCTCCCCTGCATCTCTAGGCTTTAGCTTCTGCAGCCTCTTTCTACAGAAACCCTTCAATACCTGATACCGAGTCACTTTGCTTCACTCCTTGGTAATGCATTAGCGTCAGTCATTGGAGGATGGTTACACACAGGATAGCTTAGCCTGTGTGTGTGTGTGTGTGTGTGTTTTTAAAACAACATCATAAATCAACATAACCTGATTTCCAAATCTAATTCAATTACAGGGAAACTATACCTGGTGGACAATTAAACTGTAAATCCTGGGTGTCCGTTGGGTGATTAGATGACTAACTATGTCCCTGGCCATAACTCAGCTCCGCCCCTCCTGTAGATTTCCCAGGCTCACTCAAGGATGGGAGCATTCTGGCTGATGGGCCATGGCGGGTGCGCGATATTTATGGCGGAACTCAGACCCAGCGTATCTTCTCCAAGGAGATGCCAAAGCATCAGGCAAACGCGGGAGGCTGATTATGCTTTTCTAAGTGGAAAAGTCCACTTGATGGATCTCTCTCACTAGCGCTCTCTCTCTCTCTCTCGCTCTCTCTTTTTCTCTTGCTCTCGCTCTCTCTTGCTCTCTCTCTCTGGCTCACCAGTGCTGAAGTGTCTGAACACTGCATTGTGAAATGTGACCTTTCTTGGTTTCCTCACAAAATCATCTTGATGCTGTCTCTTCTGGGTCAAAGCATGAAGGCGAAGGGCCTGGCCTTCTCAGTGATGAGCTTTTAGAGAAAGCCGGTGCTGCACTGAGGTTGGTGAGATGTCGGGGTGTCTGGGATGCTGGCCAGCAGGGCTTCCCCTTAATGGCTTAAGGCCAACAGCAAAGGCGGTGGGGGGGGGGGGGAGCTTTACGCCCTTTTCAAATTCATCTTTCCTTTAGCAAATGTGCCCTGATCATTTAATAACCACAATAACATCTCGGTATTTATCTAGTTCTTCACAGATTAAAAAACATCTTTCCCCCTAACAATTTTCGCATTTGTTCCTCATAAAACCCTCATGAAGGAGGCAGGGCAGGAACGGCTGCGCTGTTTTTAAATTGCCAAGGGTGATGACTGGTATTCATCCCACAATTAGAAGACACCAGGGATTATGTCTGACACTGCGCATGTGCGGTCACCGCAGGCTTCCGAGGGGGCCCATGCAGCGGGGAAGACCGGACGGTGACGACTCTTACTTATTTTAATGTCCACGGTGAGCACGACAACGTCTACATTGAAAAGTCCAAGGCATGGGTGATTCTTCACACTCTGTCGCTTCGAGCGCCGTTCTTCCCCAAATATTCCTCCACTGTGGGCATAAAGGGAGAGACAACAGTGTCTGCCCCTTTGCCAAGGACTTGTTTTGCCCGGCAGGATGTTTTTGAGGCTTGTCTCTGCTGTGGCCTGTGGTCGGATTTCATGTCTCTGGGTTGAGGAGGATTCCATCGTGTGTATACCGTGGTTTGTTTATCCGTTCATCTGCCGATGGACATCTTCGTTGTTTCCACCTGTTAGCTATTGTGATGGTGGCTGCAAAGCACACCAGTGTGCAGGAAGGCTGGCTTTCTTTTCTTTTTTTATGAAGGGAGGCTTAAGGAAACTCTGTGGCTGGCTCTTGGTCATAAAACAATTAAATGGCAGGCGGGGGGCTCAAACCCTCAACTCTCTGACATTGGACACCCATGCCCTTAATCAACAGGTCATTCGGCGCTGGAGCTTGGGCTTGCTGACATTTGATATGGCCTTTTCCTTCCTGGAGAAGCTCTCAGAGAGACATCCTGCCGTGGGTGTGGCATTCACAGCGGGGAGGCTCTTAACTCCAGGACTCACCTCTGTTTTCTCACTTGGCTGTTCAGTAATTCCTAGGATGCCATTTGCTCAGAGGTCAGAGAGTAAGTAGAGAGGATCCCATTCTCTCAACTTGCATGGATCTACTGGTCAAGAAGAAGTTCCAAAACTGCACTTGAAAGAATTTCTCTAACTTTCTTAGTGTGATTGTCTTCATTAGGAATTTGTTAGTGATTCGCAAAGACTCTACTTTATCCCAGTAGGTTACCTGTTCTTTCCTTTCTTTGTCTTTTTCAATGGAAGCACACAAACCCATTGTCCCGCAGTTCTGGAGGTTGTAAGTCCTTGCTCGAGGTATCCACAGGGCCATGCTCTTTCTGAAGGTTTGTGGTGGTCATGTACTTGGTGTCAATTTCATGATTAGGAGTGTAGGGATGGAGTCTAGCCTGGAGATAGTCAATGAGACCGCTGTGTAGGCATGGCTTTCTCCTGAGAATTCTGGGACGTCTCCTGCTGTTTCCCCCATGGAGGTGAGAGACTATAGACCCATTCTCTTGGAGTTGATCTACTGACAAGACAAGATGGTGGCCTGCTGATAGATCCTGAGTCCTTGAATCTGGAGGAGTCTGATGGAACCAGACCTCTGGGGCCATAGAAGCCACAGAGAGACACCTACCAGCGCTGAGACGCTTCTACCACAAATGGATACTGCTGATGGACCCTGAGTCCTGGAAACGAGGAGCCATTGTGGGGGGGGGGGAACCCCTGCTAGTGCTGTGATGCTTCTACTGCCACTGGATACACAAGGTTCTGCACCCACTGGCCTGCGATTGTTCTGGTGTCATTGCACGTGCTTTGTGAGTCGGAAGAAGACTTTATAGTCTGATATTGGACATATGGGCTAATATTGGACTTATGACTTTAGACTGGACTGGGTTGGGATGCTTTCTCAACGTTCCATTCCTCTTGTATATAAATCTTTCCCTTGTATCCATATGCGTGTTCATGAATGTGTTTCTCTAGTCTACCTGGACTAACACAAGGTTCATTTGTTTCCCAGTGTCTGGAGGCCTCAGACATTCCTGGGTTTGCAGAAGATCTTCATATGTCTCCCCTTCCTCGGCATCCCATCTCTTTTTAAAGTTCCCCTCCTCCACCATGGTTTGAACATATCAAAAGGGAGATCTTTCCAATAATTGTGGCTCTGTTGTCGATGTAGTCAAAGAATATGTACCATGGGCTGCCCCCCAAAATGAACAGTCTGTCTCAGGAGCAGCACAGCCAGGATGTTGTTTAAAAGCAAAGATGGTAAGACTTTGGTTTGCTTACTCCAGAGATACAGCATCAGGAAAGACCAGTGTCCAGGCAAGGTCACCGTCTTTGGTCAAGTAGAAGGTCAGGGGAACTGGGTGCCATAGATTGACACAGAAGTCACACCAGGGCCTCAAGCACACCAACAATCATACGGATGGCAGAGTACTGGGTAAGGGTCTGTTCTGTTACACACAGGGTCACCAAGCAGACAGGCTCATCACAACATTTGGGGGACACCTACCTTGTCTTAATGGAATGTTCCATCTTGTCATTGTTGCTCAATACTTTGGAGCTGTGTTGGACTCCAGAGCCTGGTGATCGGATTGTGTGTCCCATGCCCCTTAAAAGAACCAGGTTGCTTTATGGACATCTGTCTCCTCTACCGTTTCATTGGATCATATTACCAAGTCCTAGAAAATTGAAATTAAGTTGGAAATCAGCTTTGTTAATTACAGTATTTAACTGTTGTCGTTATTGTTTCCTTGGAGATTAATGAGGTGAGTTATTGTAACATAATTAGGCTGCAGTGTATCTAATCTCCTACAAACCCTCGCGATTCACTGTCGTCTCAGTCTCATCTGAAGGTTAATTTCACTTTGCTGGTATAGACTTGGCAGTGCGCTTTCTACTGAAATATGTTTTTAATTATATTTGAAAGTCATTAGTCAAGGGCTCTGCTGGGCTGTTCGGCACACGTTTGTTGTGGAGAAACCCAGATACGGTTAGACTCTTCACCATCAGCCTTCCCCATGCTCAGGTGCTCCCAGGAAACCAAAAGGACTTCTGAAACAGATGGTACCTGAGACCCCTTCCCTGGCCCCTCCCTTCTCATCCAGTCCCAGGAAGTATCTTTGTGGGTGGAATCTTCAGGAAAGGACTCCACAGTGCCATTGGGACTTTGGGTCGAGGTCTGAGGTGGATCTTTTGATGGTCTGATACTGAAGTGTGAACTTTCTCAAGCACATCTAGTTCTTCCTGCCATAGGATTTCACGGGCTATGCGCCAGTTGTGGAACATCCCACACCTGGCTAACTCTTGACCACCCAAAAGGACTTCCTGGAGATGACACTGCTAAGACCCAACTCTGCTCCCCACCTGCCCTCAGCTCTTGCTGCTGTTCACTCTGATGATGTAGCTTTGGGCCCCTGAGTGGTGCACACAGCTACTAGCCAGAATGTTGGTAGTTCAAGCCCACCCAGGCCCGGTGACCTGCTTCCACAAGCTCACAAGCCTCCAGCCCCCTCAGGAGCAGCTCTTCTCGGCACACAACAGGGGACGCCAACTCCATGACAGCCACAAGCGACCTCAGTGAGGTGGAGCTATTCACCCCTAGTGTGCAGCATCTGGCAGGTGTCAGTGGCCCTGTGGTTGTGGAGTTCTTTGCTCTACAATGTCCTTCCTCTGAGGCTCTTCTGCCCAGAGGCCCTTATCTGCAGCACAGAACTCACAGAGGGCTCTTCCTCTCTGAGGAGGTCACGCTATGAATGTGGACTGTGGTGAGAGTCAGAGATCCACCTTTGTCATTTGGGGCTCATCACCCTCATCTAACCACATTAGAAATCCCATCTCTGAGGCTGGTCACAAAGATTGCTTTTTAGCAGGTGGCATTTTCTATCCCCTTATCTTTGGACCCAGCGCTGAATCTGCTTTCTCCAACTTTCTTCTGTTCTCTCTCTCTCTCTCTCTCTCTCTCTCTCTCTCTCTCTCTCGTAGCTCTCTTTTTTCCTGAGGAGAATGGGTTTCTCTGATTCTGACGTCATCGGTCCCCATTTAATTTCCCGTCTTGCAGAGCCGTATTGGCCTTTTCGAATCGATTGGTTTTGTCATCCTATATCAGATGCCTCCCTGATGAACGCAATTTGCCCACGGTGCTGCCATTGTCTCCCAATCTGGGGATGGATACAGAAGAGAATTCAAATGGATTTGTCAGGCCTGGCCTTCTTTTCGTGAACCGTGCTGGGCCCATGCCTCACCGAATTAAATGCTGTGGCGCAGTTCAGATCATTGCAACCTGCGAACTCCCACAGAGGCCTCAGATAGCTTCACTTGAGCCACCACCACCATCTTCGTCACCACCGCTGTCACCAGAACCCCCTGCGTCATTACTACATGGGGGTTTCAAAGAGTCCAAGTGAAAATTCCATTTTCGATTAAAACTTGAAATTTACAGCATCACCATCGTCACTGTTACTGGCATGATATCCAGTGTTGCCAGCTTCCTCCTTACAAGGCGGCTTCAAAAAGTTCACTGAAAGATGGAGTGAGAAGACCACAGAATTTTTGAAGCCCCCTTGTGCCACCATCATTATCATCAATATCACCACCATCACCATCATCATAAGCACCCTTTCCAGCATCACCACCATCATTGTCATCCTTCTCTTCCTCGGCAGCAGCATTTTCATCTGCTCATGTTTACTAAGGACTTTCTCTCTGCTCAAATACCTTCCTGGCAGGATTTCAGTCTAGCGGTTCATCCAGCCACAGGAGCCTCCGTACTAAAATCCCAACTCTGCTCTGCCGAAGATTACAGCCTAGCAGACCCTACAGGGAACTTCTACCCTCCTCTACACGTTTCCCTGGAACTGCGATGGACTCGATGGCACACAGCCACAAGGACAGACTGGCCCACAGTGACTGTGTCAGTCTGGGTAGACTAGAGAAACAAACTCATAGACACGCATATGGATATAAGGGAAAGGTTTATAGACAAGAGGAATGGAACATGGAGAAAGCATCCCCACCCAGTCCAGTTCAAAATCGTAAGTCTGATATTAGCCCACATGCGCAATACCAGTCTATAACGTCTCTTTCCGACTCACGAAGTCACAGGCCAGTGGGTGCAGAGTCCCGGCACTGGCAGGGGTCTCCCCATGGCTCTTCGTTTCTAAGGCTCAGGGTCCATCAACAGCATTCAGTGGTGGTAGAAGCAACTCAGCGCTGGCAGGGCTCTCCACGGGCTTCTCCAGCTTCAGAGGTCTGGTTCCATCAGGGTAAGGCCGTGTGGCTTCTCCTCTGGCTTCTGCAGCTCCTCGGACACTGCCATCTTGTCTTGTTCATAATTCATTGTCTCTGAGACTAACTCCCCACAACTGGGGAGATAGCTTCTCATCTCCATGAGGAAAATATCACAAGATTTCTCAGAAGTCTCAGGAGAAAGCCATGCCCACACAGAGGCCTCATTGGCTACTCAACGGCTATCTCCAGATTAATAGCCTAGACTCCACCCCTACATCTCAATCATGAAATTAACATAAACACATGACCGTCACAGGGACCCTAAAGGACTTCCCTGGGGGGGGGGTTGCTACAATGGAACTCTTTATGGGAGTAGGAAGCCTCATCTTTGTCCCACAGCACAGCTGATGATTTTGAACTACTGATGTTGGCAGCCAGCAGCCCGACTTGTAACCCACTCCTTCAGCAGGGCTCCTATAGGGACCTTAGTTCCCCAAGTGTCCCCCCTACCTCCCCGAGGAAGATGCATATTCCAGAGCCAGGGGCGTCAGTGTTCGACTCGTTTTCCTGAGTCCAGAGTCAAAGGTGAGAGAAACTCTCATTGTGTGCAGCTGACACATCAAAGTGAAGCATGAGGGGAAGGGTTCTATAATCCGTCTCATTAGAGTCAAGGGGGGACCTTTTCTTCCAGCTGAAACAGGAATGCCCCGCTGGTCTACAGGGCAGGAGGTGCTAAGGAGAGCACACAGCCGGGTGGCTGGAGAGGCCAGACCTTGACTGACGAGGTTGTGAAGTGAGAGTCTATGGCAGCAACCAGGAAGTCTGTGGTAATTTTCCAGTGATTTCTAACGTGCGTCTCTCCACCCGTCGCTAGGAAAATATGAAAGCAGCGGCATAGCTCTCGCATTAGCCTCTCAATCAGTGGCTTATTATCTTCTCTGCTCAGGTGTTTAATGGAAGCCCTTCTCTACTGCCGACCTGAGAGCTTAATGAATCTAGAAGCTTCCGACCTGCACGGGAGAACCGCGCTTCCCCTCTGAGGCAGCCTCCTTACCGCCCTCCACAGGGTCATAGTCCCCTTCCTCCAGGTTCTAATGAATAAATGATCTCCCCATTGGTTATTTATCTACTTTTAGAATTTGAATGGAATTCTGCGGATAATTACGGCATTTCACCATTTGATAGGAAATTGGCACCTGCCACATGCAGATAATGGTCCAATTCAGCCTCTATGAAATGGGGAATTTTCTGCTAATTCCTGCCCTGAAATTTGAAAATCATCAGTGGGGTTGGTTATTAAAATTCAACAGTCTCAAGACCTGGAGCCAAGTGGGAACGGCTCTGCTTCATTAAAATGATAGAAACTAACAATGACCACAGGACAGACAGAGAGGGCTCCCAGCCCAGGCGGGCTCTGAGGAACGCAGGAGTTGGAAAGCGCCTGGCTACCACCACTCTCTGCCTCTTCATGGGACTCGGCCGGGCAGGAGGAGCTGCCTGCTGGACTCTTGTTAGAACCTGTAGAAGTGCACGGTGGCAGCAGGGCAGAGCGTGACACACGGACTCCGGGCAGGGTGGGTGGGTGATGGTTAGAATTCTAGCTGTGTGACATGCCAGCCTTCTCCATGCCTCTATTTCTGCATCAGTGAACTTGAAAACAAGAACACAGACAAATACAAAAACAACTGATGGAAAGAGAGGCTATTGTCTGTGTTGGTAAAATTGGAATTCCACCCTCCCTCCTTTTTTTTTTTTTGTGGCACAGTAGTTACTGATTGGGTTGTTCTCCACAAGATGAGCAGTTCAAAACCACCAGCCTCTCCTCCTCAGGAGCAAGACAAGGACACTTTCTACTCCAGTAAAGAATTAGTCTCCAGAACCCACAGGGGCAGTTCTACCCTGCCCTTAGGGTCTCTGTGAGTTGGCACTGGCTTGATGGCAATGAGTTGGCCCACCAATTGCGTGCTGGCTACCAAGCAAACGGTGGGACCAAGCTCTCTGGCACTCTGCTTTCCTATAGATGGCAACCTTAGAAATCCCTGTAGGGGGCAGCTCTGTTGGATGGTCACATGTGGTGACTATGAACTGAAAACTGATGGCACCAAAGACAAGGGCATTGATGCCACCGCCATCAACCCCCCCAAATGATAATTCCCCAGATGGCCACGAAGAGTTATTTTCTGCAGAATCTTTGTGCCTGGGCATCTCATTGAAGGGCCCCATCATTTTACCCTGGTTCTCTCCTATATCAAAAATCCCCAACAATGAACTTAAACAGATCGTGAAGCTGGTGTCAGACCAGGCAACATTCCCTCTTATTTCCCATGGTGCTTCCATGAGATGACGTCCACCTAACTAGTGATGAGAACCACAGCCTGGTCTTTAAATGAATCCCAGATCCAGCCTAGATGCTCATTGTGTCCACACATATGGGAATCAGGCCCCAACCCCAGGGAAACTTCCTTCTGAATGCAGTATGGCGGTGGTGTGAGTGAGCATGTGGTAGTCCTCCCTCATCAGCTTGCAACTGACTACTCATCACAGATTCCCTCAGTGACTTGAAAAGTTGTTAGGCTGCATCGTGGGGGATTACTAGGTCTTTGCCTCTTAACCAAGACTCCTGATCCAGCCAAGGTGACACAAAACTGAACTCTCACATCATCCTTCTTGTCCATTGCTTTGCAGTGGCTCAAACTCCTGGTGGCTCTGTGTACAGCAGGACGTGGTGCCCAATTCGCATCTTCATGAGTGTTGGTAAATTGCAGTCAGTCCTCTGTGGTAGCCACAACACAGTTTTCTGAGGGCCTTCTAACTAGGGGCTCATCTTCCAGCATCTCTAAGGTCATGCCGTACTGGGCCACCCATAGGTCCCCAATGGCTAACTTTTTCAAAGTAGATTGCCAGACCTTTTCAACTCCCTTTATCAGGAAGTGCCACTGACACCTATCCACCATTGGGGAGACCCCTGATGACATTTGAAATGTGCATGGCTTGGCTTATGGCATAATGCTATGAAGTCAACATAGTAGGATATACTGACAGATGGGTGGAAACAATTATAGCCTAGATGAATTCCAGGTGGGGTCAGGATAGTCCAAGATCACTCAGGGGCAGATTCAAACTCAGCATGTTTCAGAACCCATGGTGTTTGTCCTATAGGTGCAGAGCAGAGCATGATTGCTTCCCAAACTCCCTCCAGCCAGGTAGCAAGGATGCCTTGAGGTTAGAGGCACATCTTTCTGACTTTCCACCTCTGTTCTTCTTCTTTTCCTCCTCCTCTTCTTTTAGATCAAACACTTTTATTCGAGGTTCTTACATCTCATCATAATCCACATATTCATCCATTGTATCAAGCACATTTGCACATATGCTGCTGTCATAATTTTCAAAGCATTATCCTTCTACTTGATCCCTTGATATCAGCTCATTTTCTCCCTTCCTCCCCTGCCCACCCTTGAAAATAGATGATTATTTTCTTATTTATTATATCTTATGTCGTCCTCTGCCACCCTTTACTCATTTTTCCATTGTATATCCCCCTGGGAGGGGGTTATGTGTTGATCCTTGTAATTGGATCTCCTTTTCTCTCCTCACCTTTCCCTAATCCTTCTGGCATCTCTATTCTCATTGTTGGCCCTGAGCGGTTTATCTATCCTGGACTCCTTGTGTTTCTTGCTCTTATCTGTAGCAGTGTGTATTTTCGGGTCTAATCCAATTTGTAAGGTAGAATTGAGGTCATGATAGTGGGGGGGAAGGAAGCATTAAAGAACTAGAGGGAAGTTGTGTGTTTCATCAGTGATATTCTGCACCCTTACTGGCTCACCTCTTCCTTGTGACCCTTCTGTGAGGGCATGTCTACAGATGAGCTTTGATTCTCCACCCCATTAACCTACCCCCCCCCCAACTTACATTGAGTATGATTTTGAGTATGGTTTCTGGGTCTTAGATGCCTCATACCCAAATCCCATCCATACCTCGTGGTCACACAGGCTGGTGTGCTTCTTTCATTTGGGCTTTGTTGCTTCTCAGCTAGATGGTCACTTTTTTACTCAAGCCTTTAAGACCCCAGACTCTCTATCTTTTGATAACTGGGGACCACCAACTTTCTTCACCACATTTGCTTATACATCCATTTTGTCTTCAGTGATTGTGTTGGGAAGGTGAGCATCACAGAATGCAGAATTATTGGAACAAATTATTCTTGTGTTGAGGGAGTGCTTGACTTGAGGCCCAGTGTCCATCTGCAACCTTAATTCTTAACATATAGATGGTAGTACATAGATCTATTCCCCTCTCGTTATATATAAATATATTTACAAATGCACATGGCTGCATTTAGACTTCTATAAATGTTCTTTGCCTTCTGGTTCTTCCGTCTATTTCCTTTTACTTTCCTCTTGACCCACCATCATGTTCGGCCTTCCTTTGGGTTTAGTAATTTCTTGTTGCTACATTGCCCTTGATTAAGCCCCGCTAGGCATCCTATGTCCTTCTTTTCATTATTTTAGTTCCCTTGTTGTTCCCTTGTCCCTGTGTTGCTTTCCTCCTCCCCTTCCTTTTTCCTCACCCCCCCTTCTCCTGCATCTCCCTGGAACCATTGGTTCCATTCTTTTCATCTCCACACTATGTGTCTAGTGTTGTTCCCCATAATGCTATGGTTCCGTGAGGGACTTCATTTCTAATGGTCAGGCCAGCCTTGTGATTTCTGCCCTTGTGAAACTTCTGTTCAGGTCCTTTCCCCACCTCCTCAGTGGGCAGCTAGCTTTTTTCTTATTGTAAGCTTGCAAAGTATTGTAGATTTTAGTAATAAGCCTTTTGTCTGATGTGTCATTGCTAAAGGTGTTTTCCCAGTCTGTGGGCTCTCTTCTTACTCTCTTGGTGAATTATTTCAAGGTACACAGGGGTTTTATCTTCAGTGTATCTCACTTGTCAATTTGTATCCATCCCAATTTCTGATAGCGTATGTATTCCCTGAGCCAAGGTTCTCAAGTTTGTCCCAATCTTCTCATCAATGGCCCTAATAGTTTGGGGTTTCACTTCAAGGTTTGTGGTCCACCTTGAGTTTATTCTTGTGTCTGTGGTGAAGTAAAGTTCTTGCTTTGTTTTTCTACAGGTAGATATCCATTTTTTTCCAGCACCACTTATTAAGAGGTTATCCACTTCCCATTTGATATTTTTTGGGCCCTTATCAAAAATCAGTTGTCTGTATGCTGATGTTTTCATTTCTGGGTTTTTGGTTCAGAATATCTGTTTGAATATTTGTCGTGATACCAGTACCACACTGTTTTGACCATTGTAGCTGTATAATATGTGCTAAAGTCAGGTAGAGCAAGCCCTCTCACTTTGTCCTTCTTCTTGAGGTGTTCTCTGCTAATTCTAGGCTTCTTCCCTCTCCATATGAAGTTGGGAATAAGTTTTTCCAATTCTTTGAAGAAGGATGATGGTGTTCATATTAGGATTGCATTAAACTTATATAGTGCCTTGGGCAGAACTGACATCTTTACTCTATTCCATCTTCCAAGCTACGGGCATGGGGTAGTCTTCCATTTGTTGAGGTCACTCTTGGTTTCTTGTAATAGTGTTCTGTAGTTTTCCTCATACAAATCTTTTGGGTTTTTTTTCGATTTCAATATGTATTTGTCTATTGTAATTGCCTCTTCTGAGTTCTTGTCTGATGTGTATAGCAGTCCGATAGACCTGTTTGTTGATCTTATATCCTGCCACTCTGTCATAGTACTCTTTTGCTCCCAACACTCCACTTGTGAAATTTTGGGGATTTTTGATATATAAAATCATATCATCTCTGAATAATCACAGTTTTGCCTCTTTCTTCCCCAATGAATACCTTTGATGTCTTTTTTTGTTGTTAGCTAGGACCTCCAGTATGATGTTAAATATGAGATGAAATTGTTTTCATCTTTTTCTATTAATATCCATGTTGACTATTGATTTTCTATATGTAGCTCATAAATATTGAGGAATTTCCCTTCCATTCTTAGCTCTTGAGTATCTTAATCAAGAATGGGTGTTTGATGTTGTTGAATGCCTTTTCTATATTTATCAATATTATCATGTGGCTGTTATAATTTTTCATGTTAATGTGACTTATGGTCTTTCATATGTTGAACCATCACTGCATCCCTGGTATGAATCCCACTTAGTCTTGGTGAATTATTTATTTTATATGTTTTTGTATTCTATTGGCCAGTCTTTTGTTAGGGATTTTTGTATTGATGTTCATTAGGGATATTGGTATGTAGTTCTCAATTCTTGTGAGATATTTGCCCTCTTTAGGTATCAGAGTTATACTAGCTTCATAGAAATAGGTGGGACTTTTCTGTCTTTTTCTATATTCTGGAAGAGTTTCTGTAGGATTGGTGTCAGTTTTTCCCTGAATGGTTGGTAGAATTCTCCTGTGAAGTCATCTGGCCTGGGTGATTTTTTGGTTGGTAATCCCTGGATAACCTTGTCTATTTCTTCTATTGTTACGGGTCTGTTGAGATTCTTGACATCTGTTTGGGTTAGTCTAGGGAGGAATTGTTTTTCCAAGTATTTGTCCATGTATTCCAAGTTCTTAAATTCATTAGAGTACAGGTCTTCACCGTACTTTTTTATTTCCTTATGATCCATTGTACTGTACTCTGTTTTATCCCTCATCCTTGCTTTTGAAATTTGTTCCTTCCTTTCTTTGGCCAGGTTTTCCAGCGGTCTATCGATTCTCTTAATCCTTTCAAAGAACTAATTTTTAGCTGCTTTAATTTTCCCCCAGTTTTCTTGTTTTCCATCTACTGCATCTCAGCCCTGACGTTATCATTTATTTTGTTTTGCTATTAGAAGGATTGTCCTGCTGTGTCTGCCTTAATTGATGCAAATTTTGTGCCAGTGTATCAACCATAAGTCTGTCTTCCTCTTGCGTGTGTGCAGGAATTGCTATCAAACATTTTCTGATAAATGCCTTTGCTGTGTCCCAAAGTTTATGGTATGTTGCATGTTCATTCTCATTTGTTTCTAGAAACTTCCTGAATTCATCTCTGATCTGGGCCACAAGGAGTTACACTAGGGAGTTACTTTTGCAATAGGGAGTTCCTCACCCTCCAATTGTTTTCCCTTGTTGCCTTCATCGTCGATTTGCTGATTTTCAGCCTTTTGGCATAATGGTTGGAGAGAGAAGTCTGTATAATCTTTTACTTAGGTTCAACTGGTGTCCCAGCATGTGGTCTATCTTTGAGTATGTGCCACGTGGGCTTGAAAAGAATGTGAATTTTTTTTTGCATTGGGTGAAAACTCTGAAAATATCTATCTGGTTAAGTCACCCAGTTGTGCTGTTTAGATTTGCAGCTTCCCTGCTAAGTTTCTTAACCAGTAAACTGTCTTTTTCAGAGAGTGGTATATTAAAGTCACCTATATAATTGTTGAGGCTGTGATTTCTTTTTTCCTCTTTTGAAGTGATTGATTAATGAATTTCATGTGTGTCTTGTTGGGCACATATAAATTTATCATGATTGCTGGTTCTTGGTCTACTGTTCTCTTGAGCATTATATAGTGCCCCTCCTTGTCTCTTGTTATGGCTTGTACCTTAAGACCAATTTTGTCAGCTATTAAGATAAATTCTCCAGCCTTTTTTGAATTGGCATTTGCTTCGTATATATTTTTCTCCAGCCTTTAATTTTCAAAATGTTTTTGCCTGTAAGCATGAGATTGGTTATGTTTTCTAAGCTAGTCTGCTATTCTCTGCCTTTTAATGTCTGAGTTCAGTCCATTGATGTTTAGTGCTATTACATCCATCTGTGAACTCTGTGTTGTCATCTTGTACCTTTGTGTTGGGTGTTTTCCTACCTATTTATCTCATCAGTTTGTGTTGTGTGTGTGTATGATTCATTCCTGCTTTCTTCCCACCCTTAAGCTAATGCTATCTTGGGGGCTGCTTTCTATTTGACGTCTTGTGGGTGGAGTTGTTTTATGTGATAGTTCCTTATTTGTGCTCAGTGAGTGTTGATTTTCTGCCCATACTGGGTTGGCAAGGATCTTTTGTAGAACTGGATATTTTTTTTACATATTCTTTGAGGTTATTTCCTTTTCTGGGAAGACTCTTCCTTCTCCATCTATCTCAATAGGTAATTTGACTGGATATAGTATTCTTGGGTTTGTGTTAAGTTTTTGGAATATGTTATCCCAATCCCTCTCCTTTTTTATTGTGTCCACTAATAGGCCTGTATATATTCTTATTTGGATATCTTTTTAAGAGATTATTTGTTTTTTCCTTGCTGCTCTTATGATTTTTTTTTCCTTTTCCTCATAGTTGGATAATTTAACTGCTTTCTCAGTGTTCCATTCCTTTTGTATATAAACCCTTTCCTTATATCCATATGCATGAAATTTGTTACTCTAGTCTATCTGGACTAACACAAGTGGGTTTACCTGTGAATGGGAGGAGCTTGGGCACAATCCCAGCCCACACTCCCTGCAATGTGCTCCAGACGGGCAGAAGGCTTGGGTTCCTGTGTCCTCCACAAAACACGTTAAGCTTCATGTGTGCAGAGGCCATCATGGTAGCCATGTGCCAGGTTTCCTAGTTCCTGAAAAGGATGTGGGAACATTTGTTCTCCTTTCTGTATTTAATCATGGTGTGATGGAGTGACTTTCCCCCCTGAGGCATCAGGAAGCATGCCCTCATGATTGCCCTGGAGAGGTGTCGGAGGTTCAGTTTGGGGAGTGAAGGGCACTGGGCTCTGACATCCCCGGTTGCTTCTGTTTCAGGGCCCGTGGGCAGGCAGTTATCTACGGCAGCAGGGCTCTCCCGATGCTGTTCGCACTCCTGAGTGTACAACAGAGTAACACAGGGACGTGTGATGCAGACACCCACGGCAATCTGGGGTCTGTGCACCCCAGTGCTGAGCCTCCTTCTTGGTCTTCCTGGCTGGGGCCCTGAGAAGAGGATTCTGCCTGGGGCCCCCTGGGTGGCTTGGCAGGGGGAAGAGCAGGGCCTCAGGGCCCCCTTCAGGGAGGATGTGTGCTGCTCAGGGGCTTGATTTTAAATGCACTCTCTGTCTTTGAGCTCTGCCTCTGCCTTGCTGTCCTTCTCCTCCCCTCCCCTCTCCTCCCCTCCCCTCTCCATCTGCCCAGGTCTGTCTCTCTGTTTCTCTGCCATTCTCTCCATCTGCTTTCACGTCTGTGGATTTGTCTTCAGGCCACTTTCTCTGCCCCTCTTTCCCTCACACTCTTCTCTTCCTCCTTGGGGGTCTGTCTATCTCCCCCTCTTTCTCATTCTACATCTTCTCCCCATCTTCCCACTTGATAACTCTCTCTCTTCTCCTCCCTCCCCCTTACCTTCTCCCCCCCTTTTCGCTTCCCCAACTCCCATTCTCTTCCTCTTTGGTCTGTCTTTTTCTCTCCCCACCCTTCTTTCTCCTCTTCCTTCCCTTTCTTGGTTTGTCCCCCCTCTCCTGTCTTCTCTCCCCTCCCCCTTCCCCTCTCCCCTTGGCCCCCTTCCTTCCTCCCCACATCCTCTCTTAGCTCACACTCCCCTTTGCTCACTCATCCGCTGGTGGCCATGGTGGCGGTCATCTTCCATGGCCATCACTTCCTTGGGCTCAAACATGGACCTGCTTTGTCTTGGATGCCTTTTCCATCAAGCAGTGTTATCACAGAAGTACACTTGGCCTGCACTCCCCCTCCCCCACTTAAACCAAAGGATTCTGGGAAAAGAACATCTTGGCGTTACATTGCTTGGTGCCCTCATAGGCTACCATCAGCACTGTTTGTCCAGCTCTTTCACTGACCCTTCATGTATCATTCAGTCTGTTACCCAATCGTCTGGAGGCACTTGGGTGCTCCCCCTACCCACTTCCAAGATGGTCACGTGTGCAGGGTTCAAGTTTGGGGTGACAGTTGTCCTTTCCTTTGGATGAAGTCAAAACCAATGACGTGTGCCCTTCAAATGCATGCACCGAATGGCATGTGAATTACTATATCCCAAGCAAGCTGTGTGTTAGAAAAATGTAGCTCTAAAGAAACCCCGGTGGTGTAGCTGGTTAAGCATTCAACTGTGACCTGACAGGTTGGTGGTTCGAACCCACCCTGGGGCCTGGCGATCACAGCCTTGATGCCACTGTGGAGCGGGTCTGCTCCCACTCAGGCTCACAAGGAATTGGAATCAATGCAACGGCAGCAACAGCAGCCGAGATGGAGCAAAGCCCATTCCACTGTTTCAGGCTGAGCTTCAGATTTTCAGCTAGGACGAGGCCCCTGTGCACCTTGGGGGTGGGGCGGGAGGGGGCAAGGCACGAGAACTGAGATTTCTCGGGTCTGCATCCATCCATCACAGCGAAATACCAAACATTAGCTCCTGCTGGAATCAACTGGCTAATCCAAACCTTCGCTGGAGGGGTTTGGTTAATGTCAGCGGAAGAGAAGATGGATGGACTCATTGTAGGACTGGTTCTCTGCGGATTTCTCCTCTCTAAAGGGGGCCAGCTCACTCCTGACTCACCTCCTCCAGGCGCACTGGAAATATTCTTTCCATGAAGGGTTTCACCCGCCCCCCAAAGTTAGAGGAAACCCCTGAACTCCGCTTCACAAACTCTCTGAGCACTTCCAACACGGGGCCCAGCACAGCACCTTCCAGGTTGAGTTATCTGCTCCACTGAGTTACCAACTCCTTGTTTGCGAGAACAGGGCCTCTCTTGTGTCTTTATTCTTTCACAGGAAGCACAAGGCCCGTCCCGTCCCTCTGTCCTTGAGTGGATTCTGACTCCTGGCGAATCTGGAGGACAGAGTAGAGTTCTATGGTCCCCAAGGGTGTCATCTTTCTAGAAGCAGGCTGTCACCATATCTATTTTCAGCAGAGCAGCTTGTGGCTTCAAACGGCCCACCTTCTCATTAGCAGCTGTGCTACCAGGTGTCTTAAGCCACCGTTAAACCAAGAACCCAAACATGCTGCCATCAAGTCAGATTCTGTCTCAAAGTTACCCTCTGAGACCGAGTATAAGCTCCCCACAGTGTTTCCAAGGCTGTCAGTCTCTACAGATGCACCTGGCCTCGTCTGTTTCCTCTGGATTGCCATTGGGCAGGTTTGAACTGCTGGCCTCACAGTTCACAGTCGAGTGCTTGGCCACTGTGCCACAGGGCTCCTTCTTGACCCACCATTAAAAAAAACAAAACCTACCGCCGTTGGGTCAATCAACCCCAACTCATCGTGACGTGATGGGACAGAGGAAGAGTGCTTGTCTGGGTTCCCGAGCCTCTGTGTCTTCACAGGAGCAGAGCCTCCTCTTTCTTCCATGCAGAGGGTGGTGGGGTCAAACAGCCAACCTTGCGGTCAGTGGCACTAGGCTTCTGTGGGAGGCGGCTGATGCTCAGGGGAGAGAGGAATGGAAGGGAGTTGTTAGGATATTTGGGACATATGTTCTCCTTGCCTTGAGGTTGGAAGGAAGGAGGGGTCTGGGTGGGAGAGGAAGAGAAAGCTGGTGACACTGCTACTGGACGTGGGGAGGGGATAAGGGCAGCGGGGAGGCAGGCCCGGCGAAAGTGCCCGAGCAGAGGAGGAGGAGCGGGCGCGGCCTGGCCGGCTGCTGGCGGCCTGCCGCTGTGCACAGCACTTCTCTTTGAACTCAGTATTTTTCCACAGCAAACAGGAGCCCAGAGCTTGTTGGCAGTGGAGCCGCATCCCGGGAGCAGAGAGGGCAGAGCGGCCGGCCGTGGGGAGCCGGGCTGAGAGGCGGGAAGCAAACACGAGAGGGAGGGGGAAGCTGGTTTTCAGGTCTCCGCAGTGGGGGTGGGGGCTCCCCAGACAGCTGGGGCCAGTGTTAATATTCACCTGGCTTCTTGGCAATCAATCATGGGAAACTCAAGATGGAAGGCTCAGCGGCCAGCACTCACTGCCTGCCCCCACCCCCCACCAGTCCCCTGAGATGCCTGAGGGGGTGCTGACAAGCATGTGTGCCCCGCAGGCCCCTCCCCGCCCCCTGGGGCTCTCCACAGAGCTTCAGAACCCAGCTGCTCCATGGTTCAAAGCCGCCAGTTCCCAGGGAGAAGGATGAGGTTGTCTGCTCTCCCAAAGACTTACAGTCTTGAAAACCTCGCCGGCTGTTCTGCTCGTTCTGTGGGGTCACCCTGAGCCTAAACGCTCTGAATGGTGGGGGGTGGGAGATGGAGCCCTGACTGAACGCTGGGCTGGAGGCACCATCCAAAGCCCACCGTATAGTGTTGTCGGTGCTGTTGGGTGCAGTGGAGTCGGCAGTGACGCACACAGACCCCATGGAAACCGGAGGAAGCGCTGCTCGGTGCTCTGCCACCCCCACAAATGTCCCTGGGCCTGAGCCCATGGTCGTGGCCACTGGGTCCGTCCATCTCGCCCAGGACCTTCCGCTTGGGCGCTGCTCCTCCACTTTCCCAGGTACATGGTCCTTCTCCCAACAACAAGACCAAACTAGGTGAGATGAAGTCTCTCCCTCCTTGACGCTCAGGTGCACTCTGGCTGGGCTTCTTCCAAGACAGATTGATCTTTCCTTCTGGCAGTGCACGGTACTGTAGAGTGTTGGAGTGAGTTACATGTTGGGCTGCTAAGCCCAAGGTCAGCAGTTCGAATCTACTGGCCCTTCCATGGGAGAAAGATGAAGCTTGCCACCCCTGAGAAGAGTTGCCATCTCAGAAGCTCACAGGGGCTCTTCTGCTCCGTCCTGCAAGGTCACTATGAGTCAGTTGCTCCGATGGCCGCAAGTCTGGTTGGGAATACACTGTAGAAAGGACCCTACTTACCTGCTCAGCAAGCCCACAAGGCATTGTCTCCATGAAGGCTCATTGGGCCACAGGTCAATGGAAACCAACTGATCAGAAAGGGAGCTTGTCAATGCACGCACCTTCCAAGGACCGCTTCAGGAACGGCTGGGTCCGGGGGATATAGGCCTGCCTTCGGCTCCAGGTTTCTCCTGGATTCAGTGTCCTGGTTCTGGGTACCGGTCTCACTCAAGCTGGTTGTCATGGCAATGGAAGGGTTCCAGCTACTACATCTTTCAGTGGTGGAGTCCACTGTCAGTACTTCTCTCAGCTCTTTGTGGGCTCTGATGGACACCCTTAGATGCACCCACCCTCAGTCCCAGAAGCCCTGGAGTCACAGGTGGGACTCTGTGAGCTGGCGTGGGTGTCCACACAGTGCAGTGGCAGTCGTGAAAGTCTATGAACAGATGCAGCTGTCACTAGCTGCTCTCCAGCGCGCCCCTGTGTTACAGAACAGAAATGGCCCTTAGAGCATTTTCTTGGCTGTTACGCTAAAGGAAGCCCATCAGCAGGCCTTTCTTTCACAGACTGTTGAAACAACAAACTGATCTGTCTGGGAAGAAGTACGGCCAGCGTGCTCTTTAGGGCCAAGGATGGAGAGACTTCATCTCACTCACTTCAGACATCCTGTCGGGAGAGACCACCAGTCCCCGGAGAAGGACATCGTGCTTGGTAAAGCAGAGGGAACAATGAAAAGGAGGAAGTTCTCAATGGAAGGGATTGATACCATGAGATCAACATGGGACTCACCCAATGATTGGACTGCAACGGCGGGCTCCAACACCTACCAAAGTGGCTGGCACTACCAAGAACAACACCTGGGTGGGTTCAAACTGCCAGTGTCTAGTGACAGCTGCCAAAGGCAGACCACTTGTGCAGGCTCCATTTGCATCATTTAGGGGAGGGATCCCAACCCTGGAAATGTGACCACATTCATTCTGTAGATAGGGGAAACGGAGGCTTAGAAGGTCAGGCCTTGGGTAGGGGGACTAGGACATCAGTTGGGCACTGGCTGGGGCTACTGGATTTCAGTCCCTGTCCTCCTGCCATCATCCCTGGTCTGTCCCCTCCTTGTGCCCAACATCTGTCCTTGAGTTTGCTGAGTCATCCCTGACACCCAGCTGGGCCGAAGGGTCCTCAAGTGAGCAGGAGAAGTGATTGTGGCCATCCATTTATCCTGGTCAAGGGACCGTTCCCAAGCTGAAGGCCTATCTCCATCCTATTTCCACCATTCTGGGTGCTCATTACCCCTGCCCCTGGTCAACAGTGAAACCTCCGCCAAGGTCCTCTTTCATGTGGATGTGGCCCCTGGCCACACAGCCCGGCCTGCTCAGCCAGACCAGAGCTGTCCAGGGAAGAAGTCCCCCTCTGGCAGAAGGGGTAGTTGTTCTGGATGATTTAGCCTCCTGGTTTTGTCTGATTCTCAATCATTAAAGGAGATGTAAAAACATATTTTACACACAATCTTTTTATCTCACACTTATTTTTATATTTCTCTCTAACAATTTATAGCCCCACGTATATCATCATTGCACCAGGCATTTATGGCCCCATTAAAATTCAATGCGGGCATAAATCTGGTCCGGTTAAAGTGGTGACACTTCTAACAGCTTCCACAAGGACATATTTTATACTGAAAGTGAAACTCTGAGGAGAAACTTTTGTTAAAGGGGGAAGAGACAGAAAGAAAGCTCCCACCACGTGTCTGAGAGGAAAGGGATGTCAGCTTTTCCTACTAAAGCCCCTCACGCTTGCCTCACTCCCTGGAGTATTAAGACACCAGGCTTTTGCTAAATACTAGGTGTGCTATTTCCAAGTATTTGGGGATTAACAGGAATCATAGGAAAATGCACCCGTCGCTTCCCGATACCCGCTTTGCCCAATCCCCTAGCAGTCAGAGGCCAGGGAGGGCTGTGGATGGAAGTGGGATCTTAAACTAGAGTCCAGAAAAGTGCCGAGAGAGTCTGCATCTGGAAGAGTATTCTGACTGCAGCACAGGGGTTTGGGGAGAGCGTTCAGGTGAGGGATTAGGGGCCTCTGTAATTGGGTCCCAGATGGTGAATGCTGCTTCTGGGGCATTTGAAATAGTGGTCTGTCTGTCTGTCTGTTATGTGGTTGTGATGCTGGACGCTCTGTCATGGCCTTTCAAATACCAGGGGGAGCAGGCTTCGGCCTTCTCCCCCTGCTCCTTCCTTCCTTCCTTCCTTCTTTCTTCCTTAGTCCCTCCTTCTCTTCTCTCCTCCTCCTCCTCTTACCTCTCTCTGACTCTCTCAGTCTCTCTCTTCAGTGTCTATCTCACCACCCACCCCCAGTCTCTCTCTTCCTCTCTCTCAGGGCACAGGAGAGAACAGCTTTGGTGCACCCAGGATTCCCTAGATGGTTAGAAAGGTCAGAGTTGGAATCCATGTCTTGCTCTGAAAGTCTGATCCAGGTCCCCTTGATGGAGTGGAACCTGTCCTCTTCCCGTCTACACTCTGTCTGCCCTAGAGCGTTGGATGCACAGCTGCTGTGGTTGCCATTGTTGCATTAGCTGTGGCTCATGGTTACCTCACATTCAGTGGAACGAAACAGGCCCCTGTGTGGTGTCACCGTCACTCTGGCTGGTGGACTTGAGGCTGGGATTCTGGCCAGCGTATATTTTGAGAGCCTCCGGGGCTCAATATTGGATAGTATTCTCCCTGGAGTTCCAGGTTTCCGTGGGCTAATTTGTGGAAGGAGATCACCAGGCCTTTCTTCCTATTCTGTCTTAGCCTGCAAGCTTCCAGCACCTCAGGCACATGGCAGTGGCATAGTGAGACAGACGGACAGGCACAAGGCATGACACACGTAGTGACAAGCCCCTACTCTGGAGTCAGCTCAGCTCAGGGTATTGCTGGGCAAGAGTCTGTGGACAAAGGAGCAATGGACACTGGCTGCACAACTGCATCGAATGGGCACCCACTGACCAGGGTCAGCATGTGCAACACAGGCTATTTCAAGGAAAGAAATCAGGAGGGATGGCGTAGTGGTTACGTGTTGGGCTGCTGACTGCAAAGTCAGCAGTTCAAAACCACCATCTGGCTTCATGCCTCCAAAGAAAGACAGAGCTTTTTCTCCCCATAAAAGAGTGACCATTTCGGAACCCCACAGGGGCAGTTCTACCCTGTCCTCCAGGTTCTCCATGAGTCGGCACCCACTTGATGGCAGTGAGTTTCTATTTTTCCCTGTAGACTTGAAGCTCATCAGTTGTGCAGTGGTTAAAGCGACAGTACCTGCCCCTCCATGAGAGAAAGATGACCAGACCTGCTTTTGTATGGATGGTGGCTTCCATCTGAAGCCCTCGGGGAGAGTAATCTTCGGCCCGGTGGAAGCAGATTGAAGGACAACGGGGTTGGCTTCATGGTTTGTGCAGAGATCTTTTCTGGGAGCAGAAAGTGTGCTGGGCTCCACCTGTCTGGGCGGAGTGACGCGTTCCCAGGAGAGGTACTTCTGGTTGTGGAGGAGTGGGGTTGAGGGGAGTATTGGAATCTCCTTGACAACGGGGGTGACACAACTGACAGGAGGTGAGTGGGAGAAGGCAAGCTCCTCTGCCCACCACCCATCTCGCCATCGATTCCCACCCACAGCAGCCTTGCAAGACAGAGTGTATCTGCCCCCTGGGCTCCCAAGGTGGCACACCGCCCTGCAAGAAGACCGTCTGGGGCTTCCTCCTGCAGAGCAGCCGTCGGTTCAACTGCAGGCGGTGGGGTCAGCTGCTGAGCACTTGACCTCCTGGAAAGCTCCTCAGAAAACTCAATCCCAACTCACAGTGACTCTGCAGGACAGGGTGGAGCTGCCTGTGGGTTTCTGAGACTCTGACTCTTTCCAAGAGTATAAAGCCTCATCTTTCCAGTGGGGAGCAGTTGCGGGTGTCAAACTGTATAACTTCTACGTCACCAGGGCTCCTAGACATCCTGGAGAACCCCAGCTAGAAAACCCCTTTCTCATGAGAGCAGCCCGTCAACCACCTCCTCGGTACCCAGGGCTTACAGGACACTGGAGATTGCACCCTGATGCACCTTTGTTTCAGTGCCCCTGTCCATAGCTGCTTGATCCTGGCATCCCTTCATGCCCGGGACTCGGTGACCCTTGGCGCAATTGGGGCAGTGTAGCCTGCTGGAGCTGCCACCCCTGCGCCACAGGAGCCAGCGGGCTCCACATTCAGGCGTGCCTCGGGGTCATTTGAAATCAGTGCGGTGGGGTGTTTACGCCAGGGCCCTGGGTGCACACGGTGAGCCACGACTTTCTGCCTGTGGGCAGGGAGATGGGCGAGTGTGTTGAGTTGAAACACGTTCCGGCGTGCGCTGCGCTCCGAGCACAGCTAGCTCCCAAGGGAAAGCGGCCTCAGTGGTCCAGGACTCATCCTCTGGGCCGGAAACCATGCCACTCTCACTCTCGTCGGGACAGTGGAAGGAGCCTGCTGTGCAGGCGGTGAGCTCTGGAGATCAGGCTCTGACAGAGGGGTTGATGGATTAGGCTGGGCATTATGAAGTTCCTTCCCGACTCTCCGATTCACCATTTCTGGGCATTCTGCATCTCACTGGCAAGTAATTAGCATTAATAATGCCCTACATTTGTGCAGCTCTTACTGTTCGTTTTTTCTCCCAAAGCGCTTTCCTCTCCATTACTTCTTTTGACACGGGTGGTGGCTGGAGGAGGAGGGGATCGTCCCCACAGAATGCAGAAGTTTAATCTGTCCAGGGGAACCGCCTGCTTAAGATCAACGAGTCTCCCTTACCATTGTCCTTGGGGTTAGACAACGAGGGGAAGGAGACCCGCCAGATGGGGACGGGTGACCGTGCTCTTCCCCCAGGCAGGGCGAGTGCGGAGACTCAGGGAGGACAAGACACTTAACCACAGTCACACAGCTGCAGGCTGCTGGCACAGGGCTGGTGAGCATGTCTGCTGAGGGACGTATGGTGCTGGTCCAAACAGAAACCCAGCTCCCGGTCACATCACGGAGCCCCTCCCGACTCCTCTAGGGCAGAGAAGACCTGCCCCTGTGGGTTTCTGAGACTGACGCTCGACACCAGTGGTTCTCAAGCTTCCTCATGCCACGGCCCTTGCATACAGCACCACATGCAGTTGGGACCCCCCCAACCATCACATTATTTTCCTTGCTCCTTCATCACTGTCATTTTGCTACTGTGACGAATCAGGAGACCCCTGTCAAAGAGCCGTTCAACTCCCAAAGGGGCCTTGACCCCACAGGTTGAAAATTGCTGCTCCATGGTCTTTCTCCCTGTGAGCGCCTGGAAGGCTCCCACCGCAAGCCAGTGTCCACCCTGTCCCGCCACTAGGATGGCACTCTTGGTCATGGCCCCCGAAGATCAGAGAAAAGGAAGGCCAGCATGGTACCTACTATGGGTGAAAACAGCGAGGCGTTCAAAGGCTAACCTGAAGGTTGCGTGTGTATCGTTGGTGGAAGCAAGATTGGGCAACTCGCTTTTGTGATCTCTGTCCTTGAGAACCTGTGGGGAGCCTGACAGCCTGGGGTCCTCGCAAGTCGCAGTCTGATCCTTGTCATGGTCTGCTGTTTGTTTGCTTTTGTTTCCTGTTCTATTTCTCCTTTACATGGAGTCACCCGGGTGTCCTGTGTGACATTCATTTGTTCACTATGAGGTCGGTGGTTCAAATCCGGCATCCTTCTCATGGGAGAAAGATGGGGCTTCGTCAAGATGTGCAGTCCCGGTCACCCCAAGAAGCAATTCCGCTGTGCCTGGTAGGACTGTGATGAGTTGGTATCGACTCAATGGTGGTGGGTTTGATTTGTCTGTCTGTGTGCGCACGCACACATATATAACAAAATTTATTACCTTAAGAAAAGTAATGAATACATATACATAGCTATTTATTGATATGGTGTCAACTGTTTGAAGAGAGGGGCCGAGACCTAGACTCAAAATCGAATTGAAGGCTGACTCACAGAGGGCCGATGCTCAGGTTGGCAGCGCATCACCATCTGGACAGCAGAGGGAGCATCCTCGGGCCCTGATTTAGAAACAGGAGCAAAGAGAATGGCTTCATGCCATGCCTGGCACGGGCCTTCAATGCAGAGTTTGTCCAATGCTGAGAGATGGACGGCTGTTGGGCAGTTGTTGTAGTTGCTATGACGTGTGCTGCGGGGCTGGCTCTGACCTAGCATCTGAGTGTAAGACAGGGAAAGACCCTGCCTGACTGTGCACCATCCTGTCAAGTCTCAGCCCACTGCCACAGGCACAGCGATGGCAATCTTATGACTGTGCATTGGGTACTGAACCCTTGGTGGTCCCTGCTTTTCCAGCAGGGTTTGACCTTCCACTTTCCTGGGAAGAGTCTGGAACCTCTACCAGATTGTCTACCTGTCTGTGGCTAGAACAACATGAGATGAGATGGGTGAGATCACGGAGTGATGCCTTATAGAGGGCCAGTCCCTGGAGAAGGACTCAGTAAAGCAGAGGGTCAGTAAAGCAGGGGCAGACCCTCAAATAGACGCGTGGGCATAGAAGCTGCAACCACAGGCCCAAACACAGCAATGACTGTGAGACTGGTGTGGCCCAGGGCACCGACAAGAGAGATCCAGCACCAGTCTGTCTCTAGACATTGGATGAGCCTTGGGTGTCAGTTCTCAAGCTGGAGTGTCTGTAAGCTCATGCAGTAGAGTTAATAATGAGAAATGACCCATGTGGCACTTTATGGAGGGCAACTTTGACCATCCTGCATAGATGTTTCATTGGGGTTGGCATAGCAATGCGATTAAGAGCCAGGGTTCTTCATTTGGAATCCCACCTCTGCCTCTTCCAAGCTACTTAACTTCCCCAAGCCTTGGCTTATTCATTGCTCAAAGGAGAGTTATAATGGTGTCTCTCACTGAGGTTCCGGTGAGGATTAAATGTGTTAATGTGATTCAATGTGTTGAGAGTGTGTTTCCTTGTACATCGTGGGATGCTGGTGTTAGTTTTTACTTGTATGAAGC
>PVJH01024472.1:0-33041 GCA_004026705.1 Nesogale talazaci
GTTATATGTAGATCATTGTGATCGGTTCCCCCTCTCCACCCTTCCCCTCCTGGTATCACTACTATTGTTGGTCCTTAAGGGGTTTATCTGTCCTGGATTCCCTGTGTTTCCTGCTCTTTCCTTAAGGGGTTTATCTGTCCTGGATTCCCTGTGTTTCCTGCTCTTATCTGTTCGTGTGTACATGTTCTGATCTAGTCAGATTTGCAAGGTAGAATAGGGATCATGATTGCGTGGGGTGTGGGGGCGAGCATTCAAGAACTAGAGCAGGGCTGAGCCCCCATGGCGTAAGTGGTTGAGTGCAGGACTGTGGCCCACGGGCTTGGCAGTTCAAATCCAGCGGTGCTTCCCAGGAACAGCACTGGGTAGCGCCCACAACCACCAGAGGCAGTGATGCCCACAAAAAAAAAAAAGAAAAAGAAAGAAAGAAAAAAGAACCAGAGCAAAGTTGCATGTTTCATCGGTGTTATACTGCACCCTGACTCATCTCTTTCTCATGACAATTGTCCAATTGTCTACAGAGAGACTTTAGGTCTTCACTCTGCAGTCCATCTCATTCACATGGATATGATTTTTCATTCTGGGTCGTAAAATGAAAATTTAATTCATTGTGTGAATTTTCTCCAAAAGCACAATACTTTTTTTAAAATTAGGCTTCAAGTAAGCACACCATAAAGAAAATCAAATGTCAAAAGCTTGAAACTCAAGGACCCTTTTATATGTCCATTTGTAGAATGGCAAATGGCAAATATCTCTACTTAAAAAAAAAACAAACTATGGGGCTGGGCCCTGGTGACGTGTGGTTGTATGCAGGACTGCAGCCCACAGGGTTGACAGTTCAAATCCAGCAGCAGCTCTCCAGGAACAAGGCTGGGTTTCCTACTCCCACCAGGGCAGTGATAACACCATAAAAAAAAAAAAAAAAAAAAACTATGGAAATGGTTACTATACTTCATAAGAAGTATAAGGTAGAAATGATGGGGGGAAAAACAAACCCCTAGAGCTATCTTTAGCACATGTACCAGTTTTAAATAAAATTAACTACAATATAATTTTAAAACTTTACAAATGTCATTTTGTTTTAAATTTTGATTCAGAGGGCTGAGCCCCGGTGGCGTAGTGGTTGTGCGCGGGACTGCGGCCCACTGGGATGGAGGTTCGATTCCAGCTCCATGGAGCAAAGGCTGGACCTCCTACTCCCACCACCTGAGGGCAGTGATGCCCAAAAAGAAAAAAATTTTGATTCAGGTAATCTAATTTTGACTGATGAAATGGTTAGAATGAATCTTTTTAAAGAAACTCACAATGCATCATGGCTACACAATAACTTCAGGTATTACACTCTTTTAATAATTGTGTTAGTCCGGGTAGATTAGAGAAACAAATTTTTAGGGACTCATACATGAATAAGAAAGATGTTTATGGCTGAGCCCCGGTGGCATAGTGGTTGTGCGCGGGACTGCAGCCCACTGGGATGGAGGTTCGATTCCAGCTCCACAGAGCAAAAGCTGGGCCTCCTACTCCCACCACCTGAGGGCACTGATGCCAAAAAAAAAAAAAAAAAAGGATGCTTATATACAAGAGCAATTAAATATTGAGAAAACATCCCAGCCCAGTCCAGATCAAGTCCATAAGTCCAATATCAGCCCATATGTCTGATACCAATCTATAAAGTCCTCTTCAGACTCACGAAATACATGCAATGCCTCAGAATGCAGGAAGATCACAGGCCAGTAGATTGGAAGTCTTCTGGACTCAGGAGTGTTGTAAGCAACTCAGCACTGGCAGGGGTCTCTATGTGGCTTCCCTGTCTCTAGGGGTCTGATTGCAACAGGGTAGGTCCACGTGGCTTCTCGGGCTCCCAAGGTGTAATGTCATGTGTCTTATCAGTAGAGTTTCTCCAAGGGAATGAAGAGAGAGACTGTATCTCCTGCCTCCAAGAAGGAAAATGCCAGAATTCTCAGAAAAAGGCCATGCCCACACAGAGATCTCACTGGCTATGACCCAATTGACAGACTAGACTCCATCCCTTCACTCTTAATCCTCTCAAGTCCCAAATTGACACCACCAGATTATGTAACGACCACAATAATCTAACTGATAATGGATAGTACTGTTTAAATCTTCAAAGCACTGTATTGAAGTTTAAGGGCTATGAAAAATAACTATTTTCCCACCCTACCGCGGGCTCTTCCTGAAGTCCCTGAGAAAGAACTATTAAAAGATTTCTCAAATGGCTGCAATCTTAAAAATCTTAAGAGTCCAATCACACATACTGCCCCTTCCCTCCTCAATTTATGAGGAGTTAAAGAAAGAATACCCTTAGTTTAGATTGTCAGTGTACGAATGAAGAGTTAAAAGTGTCTTATAGACACTGCCACAAACTATCGCTAGTTACATTTAGGAGCTTTCTATAAACCTGAGGGGCCCTGGTGGCCCAGTGGGCTAAGTGCGGACTACTAACCAAAAGGCTGTCCATTCAAACCCATCTGCAACTCTCTGGGGAAAAGATGCAACGCTCTTGCTTCCACAAACATTTACAGTCACAGGAATCCTATGAGGGAGTCAGAATTGACTGAGCGGCAGAGGGTTTACCTTTTTGGTGCCATAGACTCAAAATTTTCACAAATCTTGTTTTCATTCATTAAAGCTGAAACCACCTAAAAGGTTATCTCTAGGACATTCCATTTTAACTATGGATGTACATGAAATCCATTCCAGTAGGAGAATTCAACCAGACTAAAAGGAACAACCAAACAAATGAAAGATTCTTTAATTTAAAAATGCTATGTACAAGGGTGATGAAAGACTACAACCTGGCTGAGCCCAGGTGGCGTAAGAGGCTGAGTGCGGGGCTACAGGCTGTGGGCGTGGCAGTGCAAACACAGCAACGGGTAGCGCCCACGACCACCAGAGGTAGTGATGCACCCCCACCCCCAAAACACAACAGTAGTTTTAATCAAACTAAGTTTATAATGAGGACAAAAAGGGGAAGAGAGAATTCAAGCTTATATTCTCTAGCAATTTTTTCCAATTCAAACATTTGCCTGTCAGAGCTAAAATGAGTATGTCCCTATGTTTATGACATTCTATTTTTAATCTAAATGTTTGTTTAAATTGAGAGTTTTTAAAGGATCTCTGGGTTAAGCATTACAATGCTAAGCTCAAAGTAGACCGTTTAAATCTAGTAGTGGCTGTGAGGGAGAAAGATGGAGGCTGTCCGATCTCAAAAAAACTTCCAGCTTCCGGGCTGAGCCCCGGTGGCGTAGTGGCGTGCGGGGGACTGGGGCCCACTGGGACGGAGGTTCAATTCCAGCAGTGGGGCTGGGCCTCCTCCTCCCACCACCGGAGAGCAGTGATGTCCCCCCCTCCCAAAAAAAAACTTCCAGCTTCCATAGATGAATGGATTTGGGACTTGCCCTTAATTTTAGTCCCAATCTAAGGACAATTAGTTCTTATGACAGGGCCCTGCTCCAAGCTCGCTCTCATGAAGAGATCGCTGGAGATACAGGTGCTGTAAGCAAACTGCTGTGAATAATTGGATGGTTCCTGATTATTAGAAGGCACAGCACCTGCCTGGGGTTGTACAGGCTGTCCTAAAACAAGCAGCCACCTGAGTGAGGCATCAGCTAAGTCTACATGGATGGTGGGCACCGGCCTGGCTGAGCCAAGGATTGAAAATATTAAAATCCAATTCTGAAGGAGGGGAAAGGTATCAGAGCTTAAATTGTGAATATCTGCAGTGTAGGAGGCTACGGATGACAGTGGAAACCCAACATTCCTTGGCAGGTTGTCCCCACAATGAGTATGCTTCTGATGAAGCCTATCTAACCACAGTCCAGAGAGAAATAACCTTGCTGTCCAACGTAGTGTATCAACATTGTAAAGTCTATTATGTCAGCTGTAGCTACGTTAAAATGCAATGTCTTATCATTTGATCTCTCTTTGGACCCATTCTAAAATTGTTCCGTTAATATTCTCTGCTTCTTTTTTCATGAAAGTTTCTCTATGTTTTATCTACTCATTGCTGTTGGGGGTTTGGTCTGGTTGGTGGGTTACCTCCTGTCTGTGTTTTGTATGATTTTCTGGATATGAAGTCCAGGATAGACAGAGCTGTAGACAGTAACTGGTTTGGTAATTGTCTATGGACAGAGCAAGGAAGGATGGGTGAAAATGGGAGCTAACAACAATGAGCATGCGATGAAAATGTTATACAATTGACTGTGATGGCTGCACAAACCTTAATAGGATGAACAATTAAATTGCATGATAAGAAAAAAAAAGAAATTGCATGATATGTGAAGTAAATATAAACAACTTTTTAAAAAGAAAAAAAACAATGCTAGAATACATGATAAATTTGAAAAGTGCTGCGGCCCACTGGGATGGAGGTTCAATTCCCGCTCATAGGAGCAAAGGCTGGGCCTCCTACTCCCACCAGCAGGGCAGTGATGCCTAAAAAAAAAAAAAAAAAAAAATTTGAAAAGTGTTGACAGAAATTTTAACTAACTGAAGAATTGGGGGTTGAACTAGTAACTTTAAGTATTAATTATTAACTTCAGGAAAATAAAAAATGGAGTACAAACTGATAAAATAAAATTTTATTTTTTTTTAATTTTTTTTTTAGGCATCACTGCCCTCAGGTGGTGGGAGTAAGAGGCCCAGTCTTTGCTCCTGGGAGCCGGAATTGAACCTCCATCCCAGTGGGCCGCAGTCCCGCGCACAACCACTACGCCACCGGGGCTCAGCCCAAAATTTTATTTTTTTAATTAAAAAAATTTTTTAAAGATTTTCAGTTTCAGAAATCTTATAATGGATCACTGAGAATGAAATGATTGAATGGTAGTGTGTACTACTTCTAATGGGATGGAATCCTTTGGTAGTCTGGCCAAACTCATAAACCCTTCCTAAGAAAAATACTGCTAAACAAATAAAATAAAACATATAAGATTACAAAGAAATCCAATTACACTGAAATACAGCTAACAAAATACTTTAAAATAGCTCTACTTCCAAGTACACAGGAAATAGAGAGGATCTAGGTTTGTTAAGGTACAACACAAGACTGAAATGAAGTCTTCAAAATTCACAGAGTAAGAAATTAAAGACGAAACAACCCCATTTCTAAGAAATAAACTAGAAGGAGAAAAAAGGCTGACACCTATGTATTAAATCTATAGATTAGGGAACAAAGCTCAAAATCATAAAAAAAAACAACGAGGCTTATTAGGCTGACTGAGACGGGAGGACCCCCAAGCCTGTGGCACTTATTCACCCTTCCAGCCTGGAACTGAGCTCACCCGGGTGGCTCAATGATGAGGTCTCTAGTATGAACAACAACTCTAGAGAGAGATGCCATTCGAGATCAAATGGGCAGCATGTGTCCAAGGACAAAGTTCAGAAGTCAGGAAAGGAGGAAAAGAAAGAGGAAGTACAGGGTAGAGATGGGACTAGTGACGTTTATACTGTGGAGATTGCATTGGTGACATGAAATGTGTGTCAACTGAAGAGAAAATCGATTTGTTCTGTAAAGCTTTACCCATGCCACTCTGGCATAGTAACCATTGCTATGAAAAATGAAGAAAATTATACTCAGAACAAAACATTCTTTGAAGGTTAGAATTACCTTTTCTAGAAGGCAAGGGAGGGTAAATCACTAACTAGAGAAACAACAAGTAATATCAATAAATTCAGCAAAGGTAAAGCCAATGTACAATAAGGGTGGCTGGCACAGAATGATCAAAGCAAAAGATGAATGGCACTGGGAGGGACACAGGGACAAAGGCAACAAAGGTAAATGCTATTACATACACACCCTGCAGTAACAATGACCTGTCAGTGGATATAAAGGTAGACAGCATAAGCTGAACGGGGCTACACCCAAGAGTGTAGGGGTTAGCGGGTAGGGGGTAGAGGACACGTGGAGCAAAGTTATGATAACTTCTTTAGCCTTAAACTTACACCGAGAGGTGTGAGTGAGAGGCAACTAGGGTTTTAAAAAAACCTGTGGGGGCTGAACCCCCACAATGGCGTAGTGGTTGTGCGCGAAACTGCAGTCCACTGGGATGGAGGTTCAATTCCAGCAGCAGCTCCACAGGGGCAAAGCCTGGGCCTCGTACTCCCACCACCAGAGGGCAGTGATGCCCACAAACAAAACACACACACACACACACACACATATATACAAAAAAAGTCTGTGAATGAAGCCATTTAAGGTGCAACAACTGGGTTTCTCCCCAGCTGAATCAAAGAAAAATGAAGAACATTTAAAATGTATGGGAACAATTAGTCCAAAAGACATAACAGTCCACAAACTTCAATCACCACGATTCTGAGACTAGAAAGACTAGATGATAACTTGGTTTCCACTGCTGATTGATTGCTCTGAAAGGCTCAAGTAGGTGGTCCTGGGCAGAGTAGAGGGGAAATGTGGAACAAAATTCAAAATCATAAAAAAGTCCATGCTTACGGGTCAAACAGACTGATGAAACCTCTGAGTAATGGCCCTTAGTAGAAGTGAACTCGTCCACCTGGCTCAGCTTTCAGCAGATCATACAATATAGTTTAGTGTGAACAATAAAGCGGTGTGAACAATCAACCACACCAAGATCAAAAGGGAAGCACCACCTGGGGACACAGCTCAGAGGACAGTAAGGAATAGGAAAGAATGAAAATAAATGGTAAATTGGGGGACGAAGTGGGAAAGTGCTATTTATTATCTTGTGTGGATGGTAATCAATGTCTGAAAACAAAATGTGTCAGAATTGGGGGCTGAGGCCCAGTAGCATAAGTGGTTGACTGCAGCCTGCGGGCTTGGTGGTTCAAATCCAGCGGCGGCTCTCAGGAGCAGCGCTGGGGAGCTCCATGACCACCAGGGGGCAGTGATGCCCTTCCCACCCCCCCAAAAAAAAAAAGGAATCAAAATGTGTCAGAATTGTTGAAAGGAAAACCAATTTGCCTTGTAAATTTCCACCTAAGTTACAGTAAAAATTACTGTAGAAACATCGATCAGTAAGTAAACACACCAATCATGCTGTCTTGACTATAGAAATGGTTATAAGGATGCATACATCTCTAAAAATTCAATAATTTGCACCCTGTGACCAAACAAAACCCATCCAATGACCCTTGTAGACCCTACAGAACACAGTAGGGGTTTCATCTCCTTAGGGTTTCCACAGCTATAAATCTTTATGGGAGCAGACAGCCTGCCTCATCTTTCTCCCTCCGCGCAGCTGGTGAGTTGGAACTGCTGACCTGGACGCCCTCCCTGGGTTAGTAGCCCAACATGTAACCTGTTAAAGTACCAGGGACACCTTCTTCCTCACTCAGAGAGAGTACACATTGATTTCCTGTAAATTATTGTTATTGTTGTAAGTTGAAGTGTTTATCTTTTAAGTCCATTTTTCTATGATTTCAAGTCCCTCAGATACTGTGGATGGGATGTACCCATCAAAACCAACAAGAAGAGAGAATCTCCACTTTATTTTTCAATGTCATCAAGTTATACATCACCAACTATTATAATTGCTGTTAGTTTAATGCTGACCTAAAAATCTAGAACCAAGTATATTGAATTTTCTAATAAATATTCCTTAAAGAATAAAGGAGTTCTCTATAGCATGATAAAATCTCTAAGTATATTAATTCAAACTCGTCTCTATATTCAATTTTAGTATATATGATGCCAAAGCGAGCACTAGTCTCTATACTAAAAATGAAATCAGTTGAATCTAGGAATTTAAGTTAGGGCTTTATAGAGATATTTCACAGTTTTGTTTTTATAGATGTGTGCTATTTTCAACCTGGCAGACAGGGGTATATATAGGGAGAAAAACCTGAATATTGCAATACTTGGTAATTATTAACAAAATATTTCCATATACTAAAAATGAATAAAGTATTAACACAAAAATACATGGTTTCTAATAATTAAACATTCAAATTGGTTTCCACAGTAAAACATGTCATTTTCATTTAAAGTGAGTAAGCTGTAAGACAAAAAGCATATGTTGGGCTGAGCCCCGGTGGCATAGTGGTTGTGTGCAGGACTGGGGCCTACAGGGCTATCAGTTGAAATCCAGCAGCAGCTCTCCAGGAGCAATGCTGGGCCTCCTACTCCCACCACCAGAGGGCAGTGGTGCCAAAAAAAAAGAAATTTACAGCCTCAAAAAATTTTTGAAGTTTGGAGGTTTTACTACAGTGCAATGTTATTTACATTCTACAATGTTTGTTCTAAATGCTCTAGCATGGTTAACTATGGCTCAAACTGACACTAGAGATTTTTAAATATAAAAACAAAGAAATAGGGCTGAGTCCCAGTGGTGTAGTGGTTGTGCACGGGACTGCGGCCCACTGGGTTGGAGGTTCAATTCCAGCTCCCAGGAGCAAAGGCTGGGCCTCCTAGTCCCATCACCAGAGGGCAGTGATACCTAAAAAACTAAAAAAAAAAGAAATATATAATCTTCAATAGGATATACTAGATTTTATGGACTATTCTGAAATAACAAAAACAATCTAAGAAAATCTCAAATTAAGATTTGGAAGACCATTTGGAAAAGTCTTCATTCACACTACTTTATAACCTTTATAACCTCTTCACAAGCAACCAAAAATGCATTGCCCAAGCAATCAAGAGTCCACAACAGGGGCTGAGTCCCGGTGGCGTAGTGGTTGTGCGCGGGACTGCAGCCCACTGGGAAGGAGGTTCAATTCCAGCTCCACGGAGCAAAGGCTGGGCCTCCCACCACCTGAGGGCAGTGATTGCCCCCCCCCCAAAAAAACAAAACAAGAGTCCACAACAAAGATAGTTGGGGAAAGGTGTCATTACCCAAGTCAAACACCATCATTCCCTGGAACTATCCCTATATTTTCCTCTAGTCTGCTAAAGGTATTCTATTAAGGATTTAACATTATATGCATTCTGTATTAACTTTTAAAATGCTATTTCTCTGGCTGAGCTCCAGTGGCATAGTGGATGAATACAGGACTGCAGCCCACTGGGTTGACGGTTCAAATCCAGCAGCAGCTTCCAGGAGCAAGGCTGGGCCTCCCACTCCCACCAGAGGGCAGTGATCCAACCCCCCTCAAAAAAAAAAAACTAACTAAAAAAAGAAGTTAAACAAGGGCTGAGCCCCGGTAGAGTAGTGGTTGTGCGTGGGACTGCAGCCCACTGGGATGGAGATTCAATTCCAGCTCCACAGGAGCAAAGGCTGGGCCGCTCCTACTACCACCACCAGAGGGCAGTGATGCCTAAAAAAAAAAAAACTAAAGAAGTTAAACAAAATGCTATTTCTCAAGATAAACTTTTAATTTCATAAGAATAAAACAGGGCTGAGCCCCGGTGGCGTAGTGGTTGTGTGCGGGACTGCGGCTCACTGGGATGGAGGTTCAATTCCAGCTCACAGGAGCAAAGGCTGGGCCTCCTACTCCCACCACCAGAGGGCAGTGATGCCTAAAAAACTAAAAAAAAAAAACAAAAAAAAAGACATTTTGGGCTGAGCCCCGGTGGTGTAAGTGGTTGAGTACGGGACTGCAGCCCATGGGCTTGGCGGTTCAAATCCAGCGACAGCTCTCAGGAACAGCACTGGGTAGTGCTCACGACCACCAGATGCAGTGATGCCCCCCCAAAAAAAGAAAGAATAAAAATCTTAAAAAATTTAAAATAAATCTGCCATCTTTCTGCTAATAGAAACTATGGATCTCAAAGAAGAAACTATGTAGCAATGGTGTAGACTAAGGTGAGTTAAATTTGCTTATGTCTAAAAATGTCTCATCTTTAATATGTAAGGACAAGGAAATTCTTTTCCATAATATTTTATATATACTATGTTTCAAAAACAGGTATTTGAATATATGTAACATATACGCCAGCTAGTGAACTTAGGAAAACTACTGTAGACTTATTGAAGACTGTAAAAACAAAATATACTTGCTAAATGGATTTCTAACAAAATTTTTACATGAGCAGCTAGCTACCTTACTCAACCACTGCATAATTTTAAACTGTATCCCCTAAACAGGGGGTGGGGGGACGGCAGAAAGAGGGTTGAATATGTAATTTACTACATAAGATCTAAAGCTACTTTATAAAGAAATTCCGAATCTTTAAAGGTCTATTCATTTGCTCATTCTAATTCAGGGAGTCACCTTTCTCTTGTGTTTTTTCCACACACCTCTTTCCCTCTTACAACTGAAAGACAGCCATAGATTGTTGTGAAACTCCTCCCTTCCCCCCTTCAACCTAGCCTACATACAAAGGAAAGGACTTCTCTATTGTGCAAATTCAGTCCCCGAAATGAATCTTGGTTAGCTAAAACCTGATTCGGAATAGCTCTCATTTAAATGTTTTTAAGCAGCACATTAAAAGGTCTATCAGCATAGTAGCTATTTCAAGAAGTCTAAAATTTTTTAAATTACTTAAAAAGGTAAAACCACCATGCTCTGATTATGTTTTAAAGATGTGGGCTTCTTTTGGCACTTAAGAGGCAAACCTAAATCAGCATCTTTCCCTCAAGGTGTTTTCCACCAAAACAGTGATTAAAATAAAAAAATACAATATTGGTTCTAAAAAAATAAAATAAAATATTGACTCTGACCTGTCTTTTCTCTCAAAATGCCTCTAAATTAATCTAGCTTAAAAAGCCATTCAATTTTTTTTTTAATCCAAGCACTTACTACAAAAATCTAGTCACTGTTAAGAGACCATTTTAAAAACATGTTGTATAATGTTTCCCCAGTGTACACCTCCTAATCCTGTAAGAGTGATTAGTTAATGTTATAATCAGCTGGGAAAATGGTAGAAGTCAGGACTTTAACCTTGGGTGTGATACAGGTATTACTATGTGGTTTTTCTGATTCTGCTTTCTAGAAGACATCAGAGTTATCTTGAAGAGCCAGTAAAACTGCCTTTTTATTTCTTTTTGATTGAATCATTCCGATTTTCTTTTTTCCCTCCCAATAGCTCCACAGCTTTTAGTACATGTTCTGCCGAAGCGAGCACAGCACCACAGCTTTTAAATACATACAACAAAGATAACAGGCCTTGGGTTCCTCTAAAATTGATCCACAGCTGGATCAGCAAGGGAATTACTGTCCATTTTGAAAACGTCTTTCGAAGGATAAACCAGAAACAGGGGTTACCTGGGTAAAAAAGGGGGATGGAAACTGGGTCGCCTCGGTTCAGAGGTGAGATTTCTCGGTACACCTTTTTGTACTCTAGTCAAATAACAAAATACAGGAAAAGATACCTCTTCGAATAAAGGAGTTTCGGGAACACATGCTCTGCTTAATTCTAAAATAACCTGCTTTTGTAGGAAGCATCTGCTATTGCTCCATAATAGGTAGGCTACTCCTTTAAATGCAGCCATGAGCAAAGTGCCAGCTAAGCCCTCTTTAATACAGCACTGTGTCTCTAGACTGCCGCTTTCCAAGGCAGAGCGCATCTTCCCTTCCCCTCCTCCCTCGGTGCATTCTGAGATCTGCTCTGCTGATTCCCACATAAAGTGGGTTCCTAGCCGCCATTTTAGAAAGTCATTCACACAAGACAGGCCGCGCCACCACCAACCACTTCAGAAGCCTTCCAAAACGTCCTCGGGCAATTTCCTCTTTACTATTTCTACCCCCTCAACTTGCAAAAGGGTCAAGCTCCCCGAGGCAAACAGTGCATGCAATGTCTCTGGAATCTGCATAACGCAAAACGACAAGTCCGGCTTCCTATCACCAGCAAAGAATGCTGCAATGCACGTGTTTCCATGGTGCATACAAATTTCCCATCCGGAGACCTACAGATAAAGTCGACCAGGAGATAAAGAGTGGTGCGCGTCCCAGGGGCTCACCCTCTCCAATAATCTGCACCTCAAGGGTTTTGCCATCAAAATGCTGAAAACGCTGCGGGTGGGGAAAGGCGGGGAAAGGGGGTGGAGCAAAGTCAGGATGAGAAAGTTCTCATCTGCTTCCCAGTTTGGCCCCACGTCTCCGCTTCATCCTGCGGGTCAGAGGCGAGCTTTTGCTCCCTGCCTGTTTCTCAGGCGGCTCGTAGTAAACACTGGGAGAGTCCCTGGAAGCGCACCTCCCCCAGTGCTGCCGAGGACAGTCGAGCAGGTTATGAATGGTCTCACTATTCCCGGCTCCTTTTCACACGCGGACACGCGCAGACGCGCGCGCTCCGGCGGTGAAGATTTAATGCCCCAGTAACAGCAACCACCAACAGAATCAATGATCCTCCATTTAAAAGGCAGCCGGGACCGCTGCAGCCGCTCTGCTTCCATTTCCTTCTCCACGCAACTCCACAGTGAGCGGCGACGCAATCCATTTTTCCCATGGTGACTCACTAATAAGGGCGCTCCATAATTTCTGTCACTCACTCAAGAGTAAGAGGCATGAGGAGTCCACCAAGCCGAAAAAAGGGAGAAACGGTCGTTTCTGAGGACCATCTTAGAGATGTGGACGGTCCTCCTCAATTTGCACCAAGTCAACGCAGCCCGATATAATGGAAGCCTTTTATTCTGAGACCTCGTATCAGTTATGGCACACATATGTTTCACAAAGACAACGAGCACTAAATGCTACGAGATGCAAAAACGAACTAAATACTCGATAAAAACACAACAGATGCATCTGGAACAACCTTTACCCGTATTTGCTTCATGGACAAAAAATTCCGGGAGGTTTAAAAAAAAGCTCTATTAATCGTAAGAGGCTTGCATCTTTAAACCACGTGATAAAGCCACCGAAGGCGGGGGAGAAACCCCCTGATTTTGAAGGCGGGCCCGAGACCCCGAAGGCGGCACTCTGGACAGCAGGTCCTGGAGCGTTCTCTGAGTTGGGGACCCCCCTCCGGAGGCTGCTCCGACCCTGCCAGCGTTCCGTCGCGGGCAGCCTCCGGCCCGACGCGGCTGGAGGGAGAAAGGCGCCCGCGTCGAATGCGCCTATTTGTTCTCAGACATCACCACCCCCCCCCCCGATCCCCCAAAGCCGGCAGGGAAGAAAATGTTTGCTTTCCTCCGGGCATCTGCCCTTTGCATTCCGTTCCCGGGTCTGCATCGCCTTCGTGTGAGCGGTGCCCAGCATTGAAGTGCCTGCCACATTCAGGGATGGCCCCACACGGCTTACTTTTGTTTCTCGTGCCACCTTTCCTTCAGCACAACACCACCACCCCGCCAAGTCCGACATTTCCGCGCGCCCTGGGAGCCAGTGGGAGCCGCGGCGGGCCCCGCAGTCGGAGGCGCCGGGGCCGGAGGGGCAGGGGGCGGGTCTGGGAGGGACCGGGTCCCGGGCCGGTCGCTGCTTGTCAGCAGGCGCGCTCGGTGCCGCAGCCTTCGCCCGGCGGGCGCGAGGTGGCTGCTGGAGCCGGGGCGTGGGGAAGCGCGTCTCCAAGACGGGAGAGCGGCTCGCCGGAGCGGCCGGCGCGCAAGGACGCGACCCGGCGGGGAGCGCCACCCGAGCGCAGCTCCGACGGGCCACTTGGCCGGCGCGCAGGGAAGCCCCGGGCTTCTCCCCGGCGGCTGTGCCACCTCCTCCTCGCCGGGCAGGGAGCGCGGCAGGGCCGATCGAGCGGTCAGCGAGGCAGCCCGCGCGCCCCTAGCACCGGTCCGGGCGCCGGGTCCACCTCCCTGTTCCGAGCTCGGGGAGGGCCGGCAACGGGTCGGGGCGGGAAGCGACGGCCCGAGGGGAGAGCGGGGCCCGGGCCTCGTGTCACTCACCGTTTGAAATGCTCGATGATCTTCTCTTCCCGCACATTCTCCGGTAAGTTGCCCACCCAGAGGTGCCTGGTTTCCCGGACCATGCTGGGCGGTGTGCCGGCGACCGCAGCTGCGGGTTCTCCCTCGCCGGCTTCGTACGAGCCCTTCAGCGCTGGGAGGCGGGCGCAGCGGCGGCGGCGGCGGCTGCGGCGGTGGCGTCGGCAGCGGCGGCGGCTCCTCCGGCTCCCCCCCGTGCAGAGACCATCCCTCTCCCCCAGGTTCTGACTCTTGGGCCTCGCAGCTCCGCTCTGCCGCCACCACACACCCGAAGCCGACCCTCGCGCTCCGGCAGCGCATGCGCCCGGGCGGCGGCGGGAGGGGGGAGCGCAGAGGAGGGGCGAGCGGGACCCGGGCGGCAGCGACTTCTTCGGCGGAGCTGGCGCTGTGGCAGCCGGACGCTTCCCACCGGCGCGCGCGCGGCCCGCCTCCCGCCGCCTGGCCGCCGCCCCCTCGCCGCGGGCACGCGCGCGTCCGTCCGCCGAGGCTCCGCGTTCCTCTCAGGCGGCGCGCAGGCGCACTGGCGGGACGCGGGCGGGGGTGGGCCGCGGGCAGAGGAACGGGAGGGGCCGTGGGCGCGGGCTCGGTCCCGGTGCGCAGCCGCGCGGGGCGGACGCTCAGTCAGGCCGGGGGTGTCGGCCGCGGGCAAGCAGGAACGGCCTCCGACGCTTCGCGCGCGAGTCCTCGGCGCCGGCCTGGGGGAGAAGAGGGAGACGTGGGGTTGGTTTGGACCGCGCTTCGGCCCCGCGCGGCGGCCCCGGCGCTTTCCCGGCTCCGCCTACGGGCACTAGGGTCCCCGCCTGCTTGGGAAAGTGGTCAGCACAGGCTGCCCTTCTCACGGCCCGACTCAGCGACGAAGGCCTCGAAAACCCAACCCTCCCAAGACTCCTTGCCTTGTAACGTTAAGCAGGTTTTTACACTTGCAAAACCTTTTACAGTATACGCTCGCTGAGTGTTACAAAATATACACTCGGGATAGAAGTGAAGCAGTGTCTCAGCCGGCTTACCATAATACAATGTTGTACTGAGATAGGAGACTTCTGACCTGCCCAGGCCTAGGAACTTTTGAAATCTCTAAGGACTTTTGAAAAGCCTACAGAAACCTGGATAAGACCCACAAAAAGCAGCCAACTATGTTCAATAAGTTAATTGTTTAGAACAGTCAGCAAGCCATGCTTTACCCCGTTTTTCAAGTTCACAGAAACGTTTGTGGTAGAGTGCTACAAGTATAGGCTAGTCAGGAGTCCTCAAACTGCGGCCCGCGGGCCACATGCGGCCCGGCTGAGGGCATTGATCCGGCCCACTGGGTGTTTGTGCATCTGCTGCTGTTCTGCTTAGCAGCGGAGCCGACTCATCCTAGGCCCTTCCCTGAATTTGTTCATAGTTTTTTTTTTTTGTTTTTTAGTCCGGCCTTTCAACGGTCTGAGGGACAGTGAACTGGCCCCGTTTAAAAAGTTTTGAGGACCCCTGAGCTAGATCTTTAAAATGTTCCATTCGCAGTCTACTTGAATTATCATCAAATGCACTTGTGAGAAATATGGTCAACCATAACAAATGATGACTCAGCACTAATACATCACCTGTGCAAGTAACTGGGGTTTTATTTCACAAAGAGTAGGCACTTTGTTTTGGGGGGGTTAGCCTCATCATCAAACATTAGGTGCCTCGGTGGTGCTGAGGGTTAAGCACTCACTTGCCAACTCAAAGGTCCTCCAATCACACCTATCGGCTGCTGGTTGGAATAAAAAGGCTTTTAAAATCCATCCCATTGGGCTGAGCCCCGGTGGTGTAGTGGTTGTGCGCGGGACTGCGGCCCACTGGGATGGAGGTTCAATTCCAGCTCCCAGGAGCAAAGGCTGGGCCTCCTACTCCCACCACCTGAGGGCAGTGATGCCTAAAATTAAAAAAAAAAAATCCATCCCATAAAGAACTACAGTATTGGACACACTGGGGAACCATTTCACTGTCCAGTAGGTTTGCTATGAGTCAGAATCTAAGGCAACTAGTCCATTATGAAGTTAGAGATGTCTAAGTGTATCAGGGAGCATTTCTCTAATGGTTTTTATACATAGGAAGATACACTATATACTAAAACAAACATTCGCCAACTAATGTAGACATGAATACCATACCTATTTGTTTAAATTTATGTACAAATTAGACTTAAAGCCAAGATTAAGAACAACTCTTTCATAATCCAGGAATTGCCTGGAATGTTTATATAATGTCCAAATCACATGACATCCTATTTCATAGAACATATTGTAGGCATTAAGCAATGTTTGCCTATATTTGCTTACTAGTCCATGCTGTGCTCAATAAAAGATCTTGGCATATCTTCTTATCAGGATATATTTATCTTTTTTTTTTTTGGAGCATCACTGCCCTCCGGTGGTTGTGAGAGCTACCCAGCGCTGCTCCTGAGAGCTGCAGCTAGATTTGAACTGCCACGCCCGTGGGCCGCAGTCCGCGGGGCTCAGCTCAGCCCAGCATATCTTCTTATCAACTGCCCTCTCGTTCCTTATTCCCAGGGCTTTCAGAAAGCTAAACAAGCCTCTACATTGCATAGAACAACTATAGTCCAAAAGCAAATTCTGCCATCTTGATTGATAGTTTTACAATGGAACTGATTTACAGTTTTCCATAGAAGTGATTTTTAAATTTTAATTGATTACTTCTAAAACATTCCAATTCTGAGCAAGATAATTTAACCAGTCTATTTTCTGTTGTTTTCCTGCTTTGTTTTCTCATTTCTTTATTTCAACACTTTTTTTTTCTCGAGTATTTTGGAAATTTTTGAAAGGTAGGAACAAAAGAGGTGGTTTAGAAAAGTTGGAAAGAAAAGTACCACCATATATCTTTAATTTAGTTGGGGTATTTAATGCCATCTTAAAGGTAGAGCTAGTCCTCATGCAAATCAGAGTCATAAAGTGAAAATGTTTACGCTTAGAAATATGGGACTGGGGCTGAGCCCCAGTGGGCGTAGTGGTTGTGCGTGGGCTGCGGCCCACTGGACCGGAGGTTCAATTCCAGCAGTGGGGCTGAGCCTCCTACTCCCACCACCGGAGAGCAGTGATGCCCCCAAAAAAAAGAAAAAGAAAAAAAAGAAAGAAATACGGGACTGAAGAAAGGAAAGAAAGAAATATGAGGCTCAGCTGAGCCCTGGTGGCATAAGTGGTTGAGTGCGGGACTGCCGCCCGCAGGCGTGGACGTTCAAATCCAACAGCGGCTCTCAGGAGCAGTGCTGGGTAGCTCCCACGACCATCAGAGGCAGTGATGACAAAAAAAAAAAAGATTTAAAGAAATATGGGACTCATCCTTCAAGTAAAAGGAACAAAATATCAAATTACTATTAATATGTTGGAGAAAGTTTTTTTATTGTTTCAAAAAATAAAGATGTAAGATTGTCCATTTACAGTTGGCCATTTCTATCATAGCAGCTGTCATATACTGAGTCTCAGGCCAATCTACTATTACCAGTATTCAGTATAATTAGGAACTATAATACTATGTCACTGCAGTTACTAAGCCTTAAATTAACATACCTTCCCCCCCCACCCTGTGAAGCATGAATTTCATTACCAACAGTGACATTGGGAGGCACATTTTAAATTTTACATATTACTTGTTTAAAACCTGATAGGCTTTGAATTAACTGAAACCTTTTGGGAAAGAGTAGTGTTATTACTCAGAAGAGGCTGGTTCAACTGCATATGAAAGGGGCAACAGACAAAGACAAGAATTGAGAAAAATCTCTTGCAGCTACAAAAAGCAAGCATGTATCTCACCTTGAATGCAACCTTCAGTTAAAATCATGCTGAAGAAAAATTCAAATCCTAGAGGAGAAAAAGTAAATAAAGACCTTTTAGAAGCAAAACCATTAGAAAAGAGACAAATTAAGTACAGTATTTTATTTTCAGCAATGAAAGGAAAAACTGGAACAAAGTAAGAACCAGTAAAGCTGTACCAGAAGACTTTGTAAAGTTCACTGACACGTGGAATTAAGAGATAATGGAATTCTTCCACAATTTTTCGAAGGCTTTTCATATTTATACTTTCTCTGTAACACAGAGAAATAGTAGTTCTCTTAGGTCTTGGCTACAGTAGTGTTGCCCATGTACACAGCACAGTTGATGCTTAAATTTGATAACTTAATTTGAAATGGGCAAAGTGAGCTACATAAATTCAAAGACTCCAGACTTTTTTTTTTTTTAATTTTACTGAGGCCTCATTCTGCTAGAGTCCTAATAGAAATTATTGAGCAAACTGATGTTAAAGCTTTACAAGAACCTCTAAATAAAGATATAAAGAAGAGCTGAAGTAAATGTCAAAGATGGCTTCCCCTTATCCCACCCCCTAGTTTACCAGAAATCTATCAAAAACTGACTGTTTAGAAATTTCAAGGCAAGCAATTTTCCCACTTAAATATCATTAACTAGAACCTCATACTCAGATTATCTTGGAATGTTATTGCTGTGGGTTGCCACAGCTGTAATGGCGACCCCGTGCGTGCGGAGTGGAACAGCTCAGGTAGGGCTTTCAATAGCGCAGATTCTTTCAGAAGCCCATGGCCAGGCCTTACTTCAGACTTGAAGTATTAGTTTCATCACAATACCTATTTGCAAAATCTGGGTGCAAAAATAATAAGCGAAATACCCATGATATATTTTTACATCTAGCATATACTTCTCAAGAGAGATTCCTTATTTTAAAAACTTCCACAGAATAAGATTATTAAATGAGTTAAATAAATACTTGTTAAAACTGTAAGGTTGGGCTGAGCCCCGGAGGCGTAGTGGTTGTGTGCGGGACTGCGGCCCACTGGGATGGAGGTTCCATTCCAGCTCTTGGAGCAAAGGCTGGGCCTCCTACTCCCACCACCTGAGGGCAGTGATGCCCCCCCCAAAGAAAATTGTAATGTTTTAGGTGCCATGTAGTCCTAAGTTCCCATTCAAAGTAACCGTGTGTACAAAAGAAGAAAACAACACCTCATTCTGTGGCACTCTCAAGATTGTTGTGATGTTGGAGCCCACCATTGTAGTCACTATGTCCATTCAAATGTTAATGGACTCCTCTAATACCAAAAATATTTTACTGTAATTTCACTTCTAAAAATTTGAAAGGGGGGCTGAGCCCCGGTGGCGTAGTGGTTGTGCGCGGGACTGCGACCCACTGGGACGTAGGTTCAATTCCAGCAGTGGGGCTGGGCCTCCTACTCCCACCACCGGAGAGCAGTGATGCCAAAAAAAAAAAAAATTGAAAGGGGCTGAGCCCTGGTGGCGTAAGTGGTTGAGTGCGGAACTGCAGCCCGCGAGCTTGGCGGTTCAAATCCAGCAGTGGCTCTCAGGAGCGGCACTGGGTAGCGCCCACAACCACCAGAGGCAGTGACGCCCACCAAAAAAAAAAAAATTTGAAAGGGGCTGAGCCCCGGTGGCGTAGTGGTTGTGCGCGGGTGCGCGGGACTGCGGCCCACTGGGACCGAGGTTCAATCCCAGCAGTGGGGCTGGGCCTCCTACTCCCACCACCAGAGAGCAGTGATGCCAAAAAAAAAAAAAAAGATTAAAAAAAATTTTTGAAAGGAAAATGGCTAGGTATACCCGGTAGAAATGAGAAATTCAGTGGGAAAGTCTATCCATTATTATAAAAGATTCTTTCTTTTTTTGTTTGTTTGGGGTTTTTTTTTTTTGGGGGGGGGGCAGGCATCACTGCCCTCAGGTGGTAGGAGTAGGAGGCCCAGCCTTTGCTCCAAGAGCTGGAATGGAACCTCCGTCCCAGGGGGCCGCAGTCCCGCACACAACCACTACGCCACCGGGGCTCAGCCAAAAGATTCTTTCTTGATAACCCTACATTACCTTGAACTCTGGGGAGATTTTGAAAACTGCTAATGTTATAAATAAGAGATGTCAATGTAATAGGAGTCCTGAATTAAGTCACTGAGTATTTGGCCTAACTAAGCAAGATAATTAAATCCTCAAAATTTCAATATTCTTGCTGAGCCCCGGTGGCGTAGTGGTTGAGTGCAGGACTGTGGCCCATGGGGTTTGGCAGTTCAAATGCAGCGGCAGTTCTCCTGGAGCAAGGCTGAGTAGCTCCCACGACCACCAGCGGACAGTGATGCCACAAAAAAAAAAGTATGCAAAATTAGACTTAAGACAAACAAACAAACAAAAGGGACTAAAACCCCTGTTTGTTTCTACCTAGTAAATTCACTGGAAATATCCCGTGTTTAGGAGCCCTAGTGACAGTGGGGTCACTCACTGGGCTGCTAACCACCCCCAGTCACTCTGCAAGAGGAAGTAGCAGTTTCAGAAAGCCACAGGGTCAGGTCTGCCTTGTCCTAAAGGGTAAGAGTCAAAATTGACTCAATGGCAGTGAAGTGTTTGGTTTGGATCTGATGTTTTATGTTAATATGTTTCAAATTAACATACTATATGATTATAACAATGCTTGAGGTGACCATTAATTTCACATTACTATCCAAAGCAAGATAATTAAATCCTCAAAGTTTCATTATTCTTGCTGAGCCCCGGTGGCGTAGTGGTTGTGCGCGGGACTGCGGCCCACTGGGACAGAGGTTCAATTCCAGCAGTGGGGCTGGGCCTCCTACTCCCACCACCAGAGAGCAGTGATGCCCAAACAAACAAAAACAATTAATCAAAGTTAGCATCAGTTGACGTCCCCACCTTATCAAAATATAACATTTGCATTCTTATAGCCAGGTTCTGTAGTCAAAGCACTATTTAGTGATTACAGTGTCAGATGCCATCCTTAGATCCTTGCATTTTTTGGCTATTTTATTCCAAAAGTTTTGGTAACAAAATACATAATATGCTTCAATTTTTCCAGTGCTTTTCAATTTTACTGTTAATACATTAGGAAACAGTGGGACTTTTTCTTTTTGTCCTGTAACAAATATTTCCAATGGCAGAATTTTTTCGTAAACGTTCACTTTTAAATATTTTCAGTATAAAGGCAATCTACTCTTATTTGTAAATGATTATACATATGTGCACACACATGTGGTGTGTATGTTTAATAACTGATGCTCATTAAAAAAGGATGAGATCTCTTTCATGTAAGATATATGACGAAGTGAATTTCCTTATTTGAATATTAAAGATAATTCAAAAGGTGATGTTAAAGCAGCACCTTTTACAAAGGGGAATGAAAATAGAATTGTTTTTAATTAGTCTTATTTTCACACTGTTAGGAGTTCCTCTAATTAGGATGCTAGACATACTCAAAGAGCCCAGTCATGCGTGCTGAAAGCTCAGGGCAAGCATCTGAGCCTCAGACTCAGGCTTTGAATGTTAACCTACCCATAGAACAGAGTAATTAATATCGCTATTCACATAGAACAGAATAGTTAGACATTTCACAAGAATTTGATTACAAATTGGGCCCCAAGCTGTTTAATAAGAAGCCATTCACTTTAAATGTAAGCATAGCATATAAAAATGTATTACCAGCTCTAAAATTATTAAAGCCCTAACCACATGAAAATTTGGTATTACCAAACTCCCCTGATCTATTTTTAGTCTTTTTGTGTCAAACAGCAGAAAATAAAGCAAATGTATTATTTTCCAAAAGGTCTGACCTCTTTCTATTTTTCAGAGTCCACTGTAAGAAATCAGTCTATTCCAGCAGTGGGGCTGGGCCTCCTACTCCCACCACCGAGAGCAGTGATGCCCCCCGCCCCCCCAAAAAAAAAAAAGAAAGAAATCAGTCTATTAACAGACTTAAATTGATAGAGCAGGCTGTCTGGTGGAATTACCTATCCATAATTACCAAAATTTCAATCAGCCGAATAGTATTAGCTAGGTAGTACTTCTGTTTGTTTGTTTGTTTGTCTGTTTGTTTGTTTTGGGGGGAGACATCACTGCTCTCTGGTGGTGGGAGTAGGAGGCCCAGCCCCCTGCTGGGATTGAACCTCCATCCCAGTGGGCCGCAGTCCCACCACAACCACTATGCCACCGGGGCCCAGTCCTCCTTTTTTTTTTTTTTCCTTTGGTAGTACTTCTGTAGGTCATTGTTTCAATAAGCTAACACTTCTTAATCTACGTTTCTGTTCAAGTCTCTCAGAAAACTAAGTAATTTATTCAAAATTGTCTTCAGTTTTATCAAAGATTAATATAAAGGTCAATTTCTTAAAAGAAAAACGAATTCTCATATTTCTACCATTCTTTTTTCCAGCAAAGTTGCTAAAACTAACTCCCACTCCCCTAGCCGTTTAAAGAAAGATTGTTCCTGTATCCAGCATTTAGATTAGAATGTACAAAGAGATGTGGAATTCAAATAAATATAGACCAGAAGGCCAGATGCAAATGTGAATCCTAATTATATCCTCTATGTGGTAGGATTGAAAGTGTTTGGGGTTCTTTTCATGTTACTTATCTGGATTTCCCAAACTTTTCTTTGATTAACAAGTAATGTTTTATCATTTGAAGAAGGTTATAATGAAATGACTTAGTATCTGGCTACTTCTAGAACATTAAGAACAGAATATAGACAGTGTTCATCAAAACTAGAGATTAATTCAGACCACACTTCCAATTGCCCTTGGAGGAATCTGAAACAATACCAAAATAAAATGTGTTTACTAACTTCCTACTTAAATATTGAAAAGTTCAACAGAGTGAAGGTTTTAGTATTATGTGCTGCTGAAGCGAGCAGCAGAGTGAAGGTTTTAAGCACCCCTCGTGGCACAGGGGGTTAAGTAACGGGCTGCTAACTGAAAGACTCAGCAGTTTAAAACCACTAGCAGTTCTGTGGAGAAAGATGAGGTCTTCTTTGCTCAGAAACCCACTGGAGCAGCTCTATTCTGTCCTGTAGGGTCATTATGAGTCAGTGAGACTGCTCCTCTTGGGAGACTGGTGTTGGCTAAGTAGATGGTTCAAACCTACGAGCCCTTTCAAGGGAGAAAGCTGAAGGTATGTGCCCCAATCTAAGCATTTGCAGGGAATCCTAACAAGCAGTTCTACTCCGTCCTATAGGTAACCAACTCAATGGCACTTTATATTGCCTCCTCTCACAGGCCTAGCCAGTGTTTAAAGTATGCAGAACTAAATTCACCACCATTTAGTCCATGCCAATTCAGAAGTGAAGGATAAAACCGCCCCTGTGAATTTCTGAGGCTGTATCTTTTTACAGGAGTGAAAAGTCCCACCAGTCTCCCGAGGAGCTGCCTGATGGTTTGGAACTGCCGGCCTTGAGGTTAGCAGCCCAAAGGTAAGCACATATTCCCTAGAGTTTAAAGAGTGGACTTTAAAAAAAAAAAAAAGTATTTAGGTACTCATTCAAAGTGTGTTTTGGGGCTGAGCCCCGGTGGCGTAGTGGTTGTGTGTGGGACTGTGGCCCACTAGGACGTATGTTCAATTCCAGCAGTGGGGCTGGGCCTCCTACTCCCACCACTGGAGAGCAGTGATGGCCCCCCCCCACCACCAAAAAAAGTGTTTTTGAAGCCACTTCAACTTAAATTACTGTTATTAGTTGTAATGCTCTTTAAAAATCACAACCTTGGGCTGAGCCCCGGTGGCATAGTGGTTGTGCGCGGGACTGTGGCCCACTGGAACAGAGGTTCAATTCCAGGAGTGGGGCTGGGCCTCCTACTCCCACCACCGGAGAGCAGTGATGGCCAAAAAAAAAAAAAAAAAAAAAAAAAATCACAGCCATTAACTGCAGAATAGTAATGAATGCTGATTTTATAGAATATTCCAGAGTTGAAAACTTGAATCTTGTAATGTAAAACAAAATCATTCTATTTAAAGACTAGCTAGTACAGGGTGTTTCTGTAAGTGAAGTAATGGGGTTCCTTTATTCTTACAGCCTTAACAAGTTAAATTCCAGTATTTTGGTAGAGGAAACCTACGCAGAATTTCTCATTCACCAAACTACAATTGTCCTGGGAGCTATCCTTTCACCTGTATTTGGAAAATACTTTTGCCTGAAAAGATCATTTCTCAAGATAACGTTCTTTTAAAATGGTAGATTATTTTATTAAGTTTTCATGACAGAAAATCTCACATAGGAGTCATTTTGGACTACACAAGTTATGGTAGACTATCCAGTGGGTGGGGCATTTCCCTGATCCCACAAGGTTATATAAACACACATTCAAGCATAAACCATTTACTTTTAAATTTTCACCCAGGAAAAGTGATTTCAACTAGGATACTTTTGTCCTTTGTGATTTTCAACATAAACATAGTGAAACCCAAACATTTTCAACCTAAACTTATCACTCAAGCTATTTAATGATCAAACCGCAGGAAAGGAAGTTGAAGTTTTGCCTGAAGTGATACAATGTGGATACGTCATCTTTTATTTCCCCCTTGTTACTGTTATCCTTGCTGTGGAAACTAATTTTAAAGACCTTCATTAACCATCATACATGTAATGTTGAATGCTGCTAATTTAGAAGACACTTGATCAAGCCTTCAATGATAGCCATGTGAGCAGGTTTCTAGGGTTTGCTAGCACTTAAATAACCCTCTGAATAACTGTATAAAGTTCCTTACAGGGATCTGGCACCCACTCAAAATTCCCACCAGTAACATCTCCCTCTGTTAAGACACACTAAGTGACTCCGCCCTGAGAGATGACCTGAAATGACCTCAGACCTGGACTTGGTCAACAGTGCACATGTCAAGGCCAAAACACTGCCCGGGAGCACAAAATGCCGAACTGCAGGCTGAGAGTTAGGCGCTCAGGAACTTTCTTGAAAAACAAGGTTTAAAAAAACAAAACAACCCTAATACCTATGAGGATATGAAAGTGTACTATCAGCTAAAGTCGGCAGACAATTACTTGGGGGGGGGGGGGGGGCGGCCCTGCTCAGAGGCCAGGAACTGAGGGCAAACCTCTCTATTCCTGACCAGAAAAGCTTAACTTGTTGCCATTCGAAAGCGCTATTAGATAGCAGGAGTTTTTGCTTTGTTTCCTTTTGGGAACTCTCAAACCTCACCGTTTCCCCATTCCCAAGGAAAAGGAGGGGGAAAGGGGCACCTCAAGGAAGGAGGAATGCGGTTACTATGGTGACCAGCCTCCAACCTCCATGCTGCAAAGGGAGGCAGGAGCTGCAGGAAAAGGTCCTTTTGTCTCCATGCACACGTGGAGGGCAACCCCGGCAGCCCGCGCAGAGGGGTGTCTGGTGAAAAAGACACACCCTGCCCGCGGAATGGATTCCGAATGGTCGCGAACCTACAGGACGGGGTACAACTGCCCCAAGAGGGTTCCCCGTACTGACGTCGCCTCTTCGTTCTCCTGCGTGGCTGGCGGGTTCGCGCCACCGCCCTTTGGAAAGGTGAGCAGCCAAGGGGCGAGCGCTTTAGCCGCCGCGCCATCAGGGCCCCGCTCAAAGTCATGGACACCTTTCTTCTGGCTTAGGGATGCGTTAGCTCTAGGCAAGTGGCTGACATAAGCCGGCTGGAAAGCACCCACTCACTGCCGTCGAGTCGAGGTTCTGACTCCCAAGACAGCGCAGGCACCAGCACCCCGTCCTCCCGTCAAGACAGTGCTCCAAGTCTGGAGAAGCCTAGTCTACCACATTCCAGCCACCGAATCCAGCCAACAGCCAGGCAAACATGGCGCAGGAGGGGAAGAAGGGAAGCCAAAGGAACAAAATCCATCGGGAGCCCCTGAGCTAAACCCGTGGTGTCGGACCGATAATCCCTCAAGAGGCTACGTTTTCCGCGAAAGGAAGTTGAGGAAAACAATGTGTAGGGAACAAGGAAACTGCTCAGACCCACTTCATGTCAAAGGCGCTGCTACCACAGTCAGCACCGAAAAAGACAGCGCGGCGTACGCAACGTAGTGCGCACGCGCACGAAGCAACGACGGCCGGAGCGCTCCGGCCCTCCCCTTCCCCCGCTTCCCTGAAAGGCCGGGGGGGGGGGGGGGGGAGAGGGAGCCGCGCGTGCGCACCGACGGAACGTGGGGGGGGGGGGGGGGAGAACTGTTCCCTGCATTGTGCAAGAGATCCGCCCCGCGCGGCGAGTGCGCGCGCGCGCACGTACCACTCTCACACTCGCGCCCACGCGCCCCGTTGCTTTCCACTCTGCACGTTACGCATGCGCGAGGAGGGAGGCGCCGGCCGAGCCTGCGGCATTTTGCTGGGTATCCCTGAGAAGTTTCTGGAAAGCCTGAGCCGAGGGGAAGCTGGGGGATGGGGAGCCAGGGCAGCGAGCGCTGGCGAGAAAGGAAGCGAAAAATCCCAAGCACCCCGCCACCGCCCTGCATACAGCCATCAAGCCAAGGCCAAAGCAAAGCCCAAGTCCACCCGGACCCTCACGCCAGGGGAAAAAGCAGGACCGCCACAGCCTCTCCGTCCTCTGCCTGGCTCCAGCCCCCATGGCCCCTCAGCACAGGGAGAGGGCAGTGGGTAGAGAAGCAAGGCCTCAAATGCTCACTGGATGTTTGCACGGTGGAAGGAGAGCCGACATCCGCCCTCGGGAGCTGCCTGCGCACTCGTGGGCCACCAAGGGCGCTCCGCGGCCCTTTCGAGTGTGGGTTCAGTACATTAGGATTCAACGTGGCCGCCGAAGTACTGGCTTGGGAGGTGCCTTAACCCCTCCTTCCTTAACCTCCCCTCATTGGGGGGATTCTCCTCCCTTTTACTGGCTTCACTGTGGTGATCTGGAGCTAAAGCTGCAAGTATGTAGAGGCCCGAGAAAGAAGGCGGTCGCCGCTCGCCCGGCTCCGAGGGGGTGGCCCGGGGCAGGGCCCGCTCGGCCGTGGCGACTTCTCTCCCGTGTCTGTCCCCGTGGATCGAGGCCTCCTGGACAGGGGGCAGTTTAGAGGCGCCGAGGTGGCCGCCCACGCCCGCAGCAGCCGGACGTGGACGCGGGAGGTGGGCGCGGGGTCGGCCCGGCCACAGGGCGCGAGAAGCGGGGCTGTCGGCAAGGCCCGCTGAGGCCGGCGACGGCTCCGGCTTTCCCGCGGCCGCCGGGCGCGCCCCTTGGCCGAGGAGGGCAGAGAGTCCGGGGAGCAGCGCGGGCTGGCCGTGGTGTGCCCGGGGGGAGGGGTCCGCCTCGCCTTTTATCTCTCCTCCTGGGCCCGCTCTTCGCCCGGCCCGGCTGCCATTTTGTGGCGCGGCCGCCATTTCGCGCGGCCGGCCAGCGGGGGAGGGGCGCGCGCCCCCGCTTCTCGCAGGGGGCGGGGCGGGGTGAGCTCGGGCGGCGGCGGCGGCGGCGGCGCCCCCCTCCCCCCTCCTCCCCGGGCCGGAGGCGAGCACGGCCGCTTTGTTCTTCGCCCCTGGGCCTCGCGGCTCCTGACACGCCCCCACCCTTGCGGCCGCCTCGGAACGCGCCCTGTGAACCCCCGAAGGGCCCCCGAGGGGTGGCCCGATCGCCCCGGGCTTTGCGGCCCCGCCAGCCCTTGCTGGAGCGGCTCTTCTCACAAACACGCACCCCACCCTCGTGGCCGTGTGAAGGGGCTATGCGGGAGGAGCTGCTTCGGAGGCGGCCGTGGGAAGCTGCCGTTTCACCCTGGGAACGGGCGCCGCGGCTGGAGCCCCGAAACCGTCATGGCGCGCCGCAGAGCGGGGGTAACGGCGGAGCGTGCGCGGCGGGAGCCGCTGCGAGCCCGAACAAAGGTGCTCCGAAACGTGGGTGACCGAGGGGTCGGGCTCTTTAAAAAGAAAAAAAAGCGGCGCCTTTGCTGCGCTGTGCGCCGGAGCGGCGGCGCGCCATTGGCTGGCGGCGAGCACGCACTGCGCAACTATTTTCAGATTCGGTTTTACAGCCCATTATTTATAGCCGAGCCGTAAACTTAACAATAGATCGGGCGAGCTTCGCTCCTGCGCGTGGAGAGCATCTTCCACGTGGCTTCTTTTAAAAACCCCTTATGAGTATGTTAAGTAACAAATTGACTCAATAAAAGCTCGGTTATGTGCCTGGCTTGTGTCGTTTTCGAGCCCTGAAAGAGCTATTGTCTTATTGTCTGGCTGGCTCCAAGGGAAGTGTTTAAATGTGAATCTTGGCATTTTCATGTTAAGGTTGCGGCTCCTATCAACAAAGCCAGGAAATCGGAGCGCGATGCTGCTCAGTCTGTCCCCCAGCCTTGCCTTTGTGCGAAGTGTTTCGGTTTAATGGGGGGCGGGAGGGGGGTTCTTTTCCTCCACAGCCGCCAGCCCCTTCCCCTCTCTGCTCTGCCCTGTGTCGTGGCTTTACGGGTTGGGTTTGGGGGTTTCTTGGTGGGGGGTGGGTTGGGGATTTTGTGAGTACTGTGTGTGTGACTGCGGGGCATGTTTGTGATCTGTTTCAGTAACAGGAGGATAAAGCTTGTAAAGATAGGGTAGAAAGGAAAGCATATTTGTTGTTGAGGGAGAGAACTGATCTGAAGCTGATGATGGCTTCCCGATGAAACTTCTGAAGAGGTCTTGAGATTTCCCGCTTCATTTTCGTCCCGGTAAAGTTCTGCAGAGTGGCCGCCTTTACCTTTTCATTACCGTGTCTTTAAAGTTCTGTAATATCCAGCCTTTTGGCAAGTACAGCTTATGGAACACGCTATTTAAAATGTCTTGTTGCTTTTTGTCTGCCCAGCCAAAATTAAGGAACACGAAACCATTCGTTGTAGTTGGGAGTCCGTGTGTGCGCTGCTATTGGCAAAATTGTGCCCCTGGTGCCAATGGCTATTAGCAGTTTGAATTCGAACCCACCAGCTGCCCCCATAAAAAGTTACAGTTTCAGAAGCCCTGTCGGGCAGTTCCATGCTGCCCAACAGTATTGCTACCTGTGAGAATTAACTGTGGACGTGAACTTGGGGGAAATAACCAAGGAGTTGACATCCAGACAGTGATTATACAACCCACTCCTTTCACTTTGTACATAGAATTCCTCGAGTTTATCTGTAAAAGACATACTTGGTATACACCATTAAGTACTCGACACAGAAGGCACACCCCTTTTTGTACAAAAATGTTGTCAATTTGTATTTTCCTAAGAGGTGATACTTTGTACTGTTCTCATCTTCCTCATACTAAGGTCAGAACTGTGCTAGGTAGCTGAATAGAAATCCAGGGATAACTCACCTCCCCCACCCTGTCTGATAGTGACCTCAAGACATTTTCCACCTTCCTAAATCAATAAGCAGTGCAGTGAGCCATGTTCAAATAAACAGGATTTCAGATCCTCACACTCTCATGCCCTGTCTTAATGATGAAGTGACTTTTATATACATGCTTCCTGGTCATTTTGGAGTGTGTCAAGCCAGCATTACTAATGGATTTTAGGATTGCTAACCTATTGATACAAGCAGGGTGTTTTTTTATGTTTTGTTTTCCTTACTCAGAGACATATCTAGGTTAATTTGTGTCATTGTGTTCCCTGAGAGAGTATAAATGTTAACAAAGGGGGAGGGGGGTAAAAGGAGCTTATACCAAGGGCGCAAGTGGAAAATATTTTAAAATAAATATGGCAATATGTGTACAAATATGTTTAACACAAATGATGAATGTTAAAAGAGCTGTAAGAGCTCCCAATAAAATCATGGGGGAAAAAAATGTTAACAAAAACCTTTATTCCTAGATCCTTAAGACAGTCCAAGACAAAATTAGTGAACGCTGGGACCCTTTATTTAGCTCATGCCTTTAGATTCCTTTATTGAATTTGGTGAAGTCTTTTTATTTTTGTTAGTTTTTGTTTTTTTTGGGGGGGGGCATCACTGCTCTCTGGCGGTAGGAGTAGGAGGCCCAGCCCCACTGCTGGACTTGAACCTCCGTCCCAGTGGGCCACAGTCCCGCGCACAACCACTACGCCACCAGGGCTCAGCCCCTGGTGAAGTCTTATATGTAATTTTTCTGAGCAATAGATATATGCTCTTTTCATTGTTGGAGGAAAGGATGTCTTTTATGCCAAACTCTGGCATAGATGGAAATTTTAAAATAATAACCTTTTCCTGGGAAAGATAAATGAACTTTAGAAATTTCAGTAACATGGGAAGTCTCGAAATATTTTTGGCAGCAGTTAACACTCCCACATACTATTAATAGTCTTTTCCCCTTTGAGGCAAAAATGTTCTGATACTTCATTGTGCACTGTTTCCCTGCGCATTTCAGAAGTATGAGACAGAGAACAGGGAACAAATCGCGGCAGCGCACAGTATGTGTCAGGGAAGAGAAATGGGAGGCATCTTCAAAAGTTCATGGACTAATGGAACTGAAAGATGAGATTTTCCCACAAACTTTAATTTAAACCCCCGTACAGCTGTGAAAAATAAAAACACTCATGGAAAAACCACTGTTTGTTTGTACAGGTGGTCATGGCTAAAGCAATTTTGAATCCCCAAGAATATGTGGATTGTTTGAAACACTGCACATAGCTTAAGTAGTCTAGTTAGATAACACATCAAACGGATTTCCAAAAGTAGGGAATTTTATTTAAGGCTTTTTCCATTTCAGCTTTGTATTGTGTGCAAGTCATTGACAGTAGTTATATGAATCGACTGTATCTCTACCCTCACTATGCATGTCCCTTGCAGTTAACAAAGCATTGTGTGTATGTATAGCTATGCAACCTTTGTTACACATAACCAAAGTAAGAGATTGGATTTGAGTACCAGCAGCTGGCAGCTCTTCTTCACTGAGGCCTCGATCAGTGAGGAAAACAGAGATGTCAGTTCTCATGGAGCTCACCCACAGTGGGGGGAAGCAGGCAGTCAGCATAACAAGGAAATTAATAGAAGTGCGAAGTCCTCAGCTAAAAATATAAAGATTAAAGCAAGTGACCTGTAGCTTAAAATTTTCAATGGGGTGGTCAGGATTCTGGTTTTTAGGTGCCAAGGAGTAGGTTCTGAGCCATAGCAACCCTAGACACAACAGAAGGAGACTGCCCAGTCCCGCACCAGCCTCACAGCTGCTCTGTGCTTGAACCCACTATTGCAGTCACTGTGCCAATCCATCTCATTAAAGCCTTACCTCGTTTTCACTACCCCTCCACTTTCCCAAGCATGATGTCTCCCTCCAGGGTCTGGTCTCTCCCGACAATATGCCCAAAGTGTTTAGGACAAACTCATGCCATCCTTGCCTCGAAGGAGCACTCTGGCCATACTTCTTCAAAGACAGTTTTGTTTGTCCTTTCAGCAGACCGTGGTACTTTAAATATTCTTCTCCAGCACCATGATTCAAATGATTTGGTTCTTCTTCAGTCTTCTTTATTCAATGCCCTACTTTTACGTGTAGAATATGTGTTAGTCCGGGTAAACTAAAGAAACAAATACATAGGCTCGCATATGGATATAAAAAAAAGGTTTATATACATACAAGAGGAGTAGGACATTGAGAAAGCATACCAACCCTGTCCAGTTCAAAGTCATAAGTCCAATATTAGCCCATATTCCCGATACCAGTCTATAATGTCTCCTTCTGACTCATAAAGTCACAGGTCAGTGGGTGCGGGGTCCCAGCTCTGGGGGGGTCTGCCCATGGCTCCTCACTTCCCGGGCTCAGGGTCCATCAACAGCATCCCGTGGTGGTAGAAGCAACTCAGCGCTGGCAGGGGTCTCCACGTGGCTTCGCCAGCTTCAGAGGTCTGGCTCCATCAGGGTAAGACCATGTGGCTTCTCCTCCTCCAGCTCCTCGGATGTTGTCATCTTGTCCATGATTCATCGTCTCTGAGACTAACTCCCAACCACTGGGGAAATAGCTTCTCATCTCCACGAGGGAAATATTGTGAGATTTCCCAGAAGTCTCAGGAGAAAGCCATGCCCACACAGAGGCCTTATTGGCTACTCAATGGCGATCTCCAGATTCACAGGACAGACTCCACCCCTGCATCTCAGCCATGAAATTAACATAAGTACATGACTGCCACAGAGTAGATGACTGAAAAGACTGGCTTGTGTCAGGCACACCTGAGTCCTCAAAATAACCATATTTTCTAAAGGTCTTGTGCAGCAGGTTTACCTGCTGTAATAGGTCTTATGATCTCTCGGCCACTGCTTCCAGGAACACTGATTGTGGTTTCAAGCAACACAGAATCTTTGACTTCAACCTTTTCTTCATTTCTCTGTTGGGCTGGTTTTGAAGTTTTGATCTTGTTTACATTGAGGTGTTTTGTTTTGTTGTTGTTTGGGGGCATCACTGCCCTCGGTGGTCGTGGGAACTACCCAGCGCTGCTCCTGAGAGCCACCACTGGATTTGAACCGCCAAGCCCACAGGCCGCAGTCCCGCACTCAATCACTTACGCCACCGGGGCTCAGCCTGTTTGTTTTTACATTGAGTTTTAATCATACTGAAAACTACAGTCTTGGTCTTCATCAGCAAGTCTATCAAGCCCTCTTGAAACTGAGGTGCTGTGTCCTCTGAAGATTGCAGGTTGTTAATATATGCCTTCTTCCGACCCTTAAACCACATTTCACATACTCCATCTTCACTGATCATTTTCTCAATGTACAGATTGAGTAAGTAAGGTGAGAGAATACAACCCTGACTAAAAGATCTTTCCTGATTTCAAACCAAGTAGGTCCCCTGTTCTTTCACACAGCTGCCTCTTGATCCATATACAAGTTCCCCATGGGCACAATGAAGTGTTCTGGAATTCTCATTCTTAAGACTACACACAGCTTGTTAAAACCCACATAGTCAAATGCCTTGGCATAGTCAGGGAAACACAAACATCTTTCTGGTATTCCTTGCTTTCAGCCAAGATCCTTCCGACATCAGCAATGATAGCCCTTATTCTACATCCTCTTCTGAACCCTTAGCAGTGCTCTGTCAATGGATTGCTGTAAACTGTTGTTGGATGATCTTCCATAAAATTTTACTTGTGGGGCTGAGCCCCGGTGGCGTAGTGGTTGTGCGCAGGACTGTGGCCAATGGGATGGAGGTTCGATTCCAGCTCCACAGAGCAAAGGCTGGGCCTCCTACTCCCACCACCTGAGGGCAGTGATGCCCCAAAAAAAAAACAACAAAAAAAAATTTTACTTGTGGGCTGAGCCCCGGTGGCGTAGTGGTTGTGCGCGGGACTGCAGCCCACTGCGATGGAGGTTCAATTCCAGCTCATAGGAGCAAAGGCTGGGCCTCCTACTCCCACCACCAGAGGGCAGTGATGCCTAAAAAAAAATTTTTTTTAATTAAAAAATTAAAATGTTACTTGTATTTCATATCAATGTGTTAGTTCAGGTGGACTAGAGAAACTAATGAACACTCTTGTATAAGAAAGTTTTATATAGGGCTGCACCCCGGTGGCGTAGTAGTTGTGCACGGGACTGTGGTCCACTGGGATGGAGGTTCAATTCCAGCTCCACGGAGCAAAGGCTGGGCCTCCTACTCCCACCACCTAAGGGCAGTGATGCCTAAAAAAAAAAAAA
>PVJH01024473.1:0-33056 GCA_004026705.1 Nesogale talazaci
AAATCTATTACTATGGTAGATACAGTTAAATTAAAGATGTAATATTTTATCATTTAATCTCCTTTTTGACCCATTAAAGTTGCTTCAGTTTAAATTTAAAAAGTGAAGAGGGCCCTCAAAGACAGTCCAATTCAAAAAATCTGAAAGCAACAACTGTTGGAGGGACTGTGAGGAGACAGGAACGCTCATCCACTGCTGGTGGACCCGTAGGTATGTACAGCCACTAAGGAAGTCAATTTGGCAATATCTAAAACAGATGAAATTTGAGCTACCATACGACCCAGCAATCCCCTCTACTGGGCATATACCCAGAAGAAGTAAGAAACAAACCACAGCCAGACATCTGGACTCCAATGTTCATCGTGGCACAGTTCACAATTGCAAGGAGTTGGAAACAGCCCAAATTTCCATCAACAGATGAACGGATTAAAAAGCTGTGGTACATGCATACAATGGAGTACTACGCATCCCTAAAAAGCAGTGATGAACACATGAAGCACATGGCTGCATGGGAAGGACTGGAGGAAATTATGCTAAGCAAAGTAAGCTAAGCACAAAAGGTGTCCACTGAGGTAAGCTTAAAAAAATGCAAAAGGGGCATAAGGAAAAAGCTACTGTGTACAAACAATCCTGAGGTGAGGTCCAGGTTGTATGGCAGGGGCCAAATCCAGGGATACATATGGTGGCCAACTAAAAAGGATGGGTGGGGGGAGAAAAAAAAAGAAGTGGGTAGCAGAGGAAGAGGGTACTAACCCACCCAAGGAGATATAGTTTATATCTCCCCAGGGAAGGAAGGGCCAGACTTCAAGCCGGTGCCCCACGATGTGACTGCAACATACTGGCATGAAGCAGAGAACCAGTAGAGAGATCTAAGGGACAGCTCCAATCCCAACTATGTGGACAGCTGACCCTCTCCCCAGAAGAATTTACTTCAGAGACAGCACTGAAGCTGCAACTCAGGGAGAGGGACAGGTCTGATCAGAGCACACGGGAGCAAATGAAGGGGAGGAAGAGAGGGTGGAGCACATCCTGGCCCACCAAGCCTTGAAGACGATATCCCCACTCAGAATAGCCAATGCACAGAGAAGACCATATGGCTGGCTCCACTATGAGACACGACATCCCTCACTGACCCACAGCCCCACAGGACAACACTGCAGACACAATGTGAGAATTGCACCCAAGCTGACTCTATCACACCGAGGCAAAACACTAGGGGTGTGCAACAGAACAGCAAGGGGAGCGACGCAAGGAAGTCCCTAAGGAATACCAAAATGGACTTTGGAAAACAAACAGACCTGGAACTATTTACAAGTTTTTCCTTTTTCTGTCATTGGTTTTGCTGTTGTTGTTTTCTTTTCTTTTGTTGCTTTGTTTTGTTCTGTCTTCTTTTTATGAGTATTATTATCGCTGCAGGTCTAACTAGATAAGATAGGTGGAATAAAAAATCTGGAGGAGAAAACAATGGGACCCATGGGTCAAAGGGGAAGTGGGGGAAAGAAAGTGGTCTTAACAAACCCAGTGACAAGGGAACAACAAGTGATATGAAATCAATGGCAAGGAGGATGTAAGAGGCCTGGTAGGGTTTGATCAAGGACAATGTAACCAAGAGGAATTACTGAAATCCAAATGAAGGCTGAGCATGATAGTGGGACAAGAGAAACGTAAAAGAAAATGAAGGAAAGAACTAGGAGGCAAAAAAAAAAGAAAGAACTAGGAGGCAAAGGCATTATAGAGGTCTAAATATAGGCATGTACATATGTAAATATATTTATATATGACAATGGGAAAATAGATCAATGTGCATATATTTATAGGTTTAGTATTAAGGTAACAGATGGACATTGGGTCTCCACAAAAGTACTCCCTCAATGTAAGAACACTTTGTTCTATTAAACTGGCCTTTCATGATGCTCACCCCCTACACAATCACTGAAGACAAACCGGGTACATAAGCAAATGTGGTGAAGAAAACTGTTAATGTCTGGCTATCAAAAGACATAGCACCTGGGGTCTTAAAGGCTTGAAGATAAACAACTGGCCATCTAGCTCAGAAGCAACAAAACCCACATGGAAGAAGCATATCAGCCTGTGTGGTTATGAGTTGTCAATGGGATCGAGTTATCAAAGAGCAAAAAATCATATCAATGTGAATGAGGGGGAGTGAAAATTGTGGAGACCCAAAGCTCATCTGTAGACAACTAGACATGACCTTACAGAAGGGTTGTGGAGGGGAAAAGAACCAGTCAGGGTGCAGTGATAAAACATACAACTTTACTCTAGTTCTTAAATGCTTCCTCCCTCTCATTATGATCCCAATTTTGTCATACAAATCTGGCTAGACCAGAGAATTACACTGGTACAGATAGGAACTGGAAACACACAGAGTCCAGACAGATGGTCCCTTCCCTGGGAGATAGACTACATATAAGAGGGTGAAGAGAGACTTCACACAGTATAACATATGACAAAAATAATAATCTATAAATTATCAAGGGCTCATGAGGATAGGGGAAAGAGATGGGAAAAATGAGGAGATGGAAGCAAGGACTCAAGTAGAAAGCAAATATTTTGAGAATGATGATGGCAACAAATGTACAAATGTGCTTGACACAATGGATCGATGTATGGATTGTGCTAAGAGTTGTATGAGTCTCCAATAAGATGATTTTTTTTAATTGAGGAGGAAGCACATGTGGATTAAGCCTCTGGAAAATACCTTCTGATTATAAGCCAAGGGCATGAATTGTCTCTCTATCATGCAGAGTGCGGTGGACTGTGGAGTAACGCAAAACTTAACACCTCATCATTTGATCTCCCTTTTGATCCACTTTAAATTGGTTCTAGTTTTTAGTGCTTTCTACAGAGGTTTTCCTCAGCTTTATATTTCCTTCATGGTTACTTTGTTGCTTTGTGGAGAGCCGGATTCAGAGGCCATTGTTTGCTCTGCAAACAGTCCCTCCCGCCCCAGGGCTTTATCAAAGACCACCAGACGCACAAAGGACACCTATCTCATGCTGGGACACACCCAGTCTTTTCCTGTATTGGTTCCTGGCATCTATGTTTAGTTTATATTTTACCCTTTTGTATAAGCCATATAGCCTGCTTTGTTTGTGTTACATTTTAGTTATTATACCTTTGTATTGTTTTATAGTGCTTACATATGTTGTAACCCTTAGTCCGTTAGATTATATTGTAGCTTTGTGATTGGTTGCTTTAAGTGGCCCCCGCTTTGCTCCTGTATACCCCCATTAGCATACTGGACCAAGTTGAGGACTACAGCCCCTTTTGCGCGCGTTTTTTTCCTTATCTGGCACTCGGCCAGGATTGGCCCCTGTTGACTCTACCTCATTAGCATAAGCTGTGACCCTTACTCCTGACCATTGGCTTTATAGACCCTGAGTTTCTCCCCAATAAACGAGGCTTGATCAGAAACCTGTCTTGCCTCCCTTCTTCGCGTCCCCTGCCCATCTTCGTCTTCCAGGCTCCGGACCCAGAGGTCCACGTGTGAATGTCCCGCAGGCCGGGACAGTTGCTTGTATGCTTTGATGTATATGAACTCTAGGAGAGTTACGCCTATCCAAACAGTAGCAGGTTAGTCATTTCTTGTGGGTGTGGCAGAGGAGATTGGGGGAGGGGGAACCATAAGTACGCAAAAGAAGAAAATGTTCTCGAAATGATTGTGGTAGTGAGGGGTAACTGTAACTTCACATTTGCAGAATTTCATGCAAATGAGGTACATTAATTGTGTGATAACTTAAACATATTATAAACAAAAGCAACAAAGGATGGATGCACACATTTGCTGCAGTTTACACCAATGCATTTTCTAGGACCCACTTCCTTTTACCGATTTAAAAACAGAACAAACCAACACACAAAGTTAAGCCTGAAATGAATCCCGTTTTTTGGTTTAAAAAAATTTTTTTTAACCAGCAGCCACCTGGTCTGGTTCCTGGTGTTCTCTAAAATATAGGCGTGGAAGCCTTACTGCAGCTTCTGTTTGACTAATCACAGGAATGAATTGCTCTAATTTCATGACTTTCATCTTCAATTGGCCACATACAAGGTCCTGGCCAGTGAACTCAAAGCTTTTGTGTAAGGTGACAAGGGTCTGCTCAGGGAGTGTGGGGTAAGGCACTTTATCTTCCCCCTTATCCTTTGAGGTTTTGATCTTTTCTGCGTAAAGAGGCCACTTATCTTTGTAAACACAAAACATTTGTGCTCTCTCCAATTTACTGTTGATGGAGAAAGAATGGAAGCTAATAAAAAAATTTTTTTTTGGTTTTTGGGTTTGTTTGTTTGTTTGTTTTGACATCACCGCCCTCTGATGGTGGGAGTAGGAGGCTCAGCCTTTGCTCCGTGGAGCAGGAATTGAACCTCCATCCCAGTGGACCACAGTCCTGTGCACAACCGCTACGCCACCAGGGCTCAGCTGGAAGCAAATAAAATTTTACTGATTTTTGAGAAAAAAATGATTTTGGTAATGATTGCAGAATTCTTCTTCATATGATTGGACTATTGAATTGGATGATATGTGGGTTATGGACCAATGAGAAAGCTTAAATAACTATTTCACAGAGAAAAATGGAAAGCATTTCCCTTGCGAATGGAACCAAAAAGACGTTGCCCCATCACCACCCTTATTCAATATCCTGCAACCATTTGTTAGCAACAAGGAATCCAAATGGGTAAAGCAAGTGGAACTCACTGTTCACAAGGGACAGAATTTTTTTATGTAGAAAACCACAAAAACTGAGCAAAAATATTGTTGAAAACGATGAAAAGATCTGACAACATGGCAGGACACAAGGTTAACACGCTTAAATCAATTGCACTTATTTATTGACTGTAAAGAGGAACGAGTGAGAGGTAAACTGAGGCATGGGAGAACAAAGGACAAAATAGGTGAAGTCAGAGACAGCTTTACTGTAGCAGAGCGAGAGTCCCAAGGACTCACAAATAACCCAGAGAAACTGCTGGCTATGCTTGGGTCTGGTATATTTAAAGAAAAGCAGGGGGAGGGGAGGTCCAACAAGGGTTAAGACCTAGGATGTTCGCAGTGAGGTTTATGGCCCAGGATGTAGTATATCAGCTCTGGCAGGCAGGTAGGCTGGTTCTCGGGGAGTCAGGCATTCCAGGCATTGTGTTTTCCATCTCTTCATTTCTGGGGTGTAGCTGCTGACCTCCAGGGATGTCCAGGGAGGCGGGGTCCAGCCTGCTTTAGCTGAGCCCAGTCACTGACAAAGAGAGTTCTGAAAAAACATCAATAAGACAACACTATTTACAATAGCCACTGTGTTAGTCCAGGTTGACTACAGAAACAAATCCAGAGACACTCATAGGTGTGTAAGAGAGAACTTTATCACAAAGGCAATTGTACATTAAGAAAACAATGCAGCCCAGATCAAATCCACAAGTCCGATATTAGTCCATACATCTGATACTAGTCTGTAAATTCCTCTCCAGATGCAGGCCACACACACTAAGATGCTGAGTGCAGGAAGTCTTGTGGATCCAGTGGTGGCGGAAGCATCTTAGCACTGGTGTGGGTCTTCATGTGGCTCCTCCAGCTTTAAGGCTCTGATGTCATCTGTATAGTCCCACATGCCTTGTCAACAAGAATTTCTTGCACAGAGAAAGTGTATTTGATTTCCTGTGAGCTATTTATCCCCCTTGAGCCTCCAAATGAGGTCATCATGCTGCGACCTACCCCTTCAATCTTAATATTCTCAAGTTGACAACTGATGACATAACAGCCACAGGCACAAAATAGATGAAATACTTAGGGGTAAACCTAATCAGAAAACAAAAGACCCATACAAAGAAAAATACAGAACAGTATTCCAAGAAACCAAAAACCAAAAAGCCTACACAAATAAAAGGATATCTCATGTTCATAGATAGAATGGCTGTGTTAGGGTTCTCTAGAGAAACAAAACCAGGACACTAGTAATTCTCTTCATATATTCATATAGATAGAAGGTGCGTCAGTCTTTATATATTCATATAGATAGAAGGTGCATCAGTCCAGGTAGACTAGAGGAACAATTTAAGGACAGGCATATTGATATAAGGAAAGGGTTTATATACAAAAGAAATGTGACACTGAGAAGGCATCCCAGTCCAGTCCAGTTTAAAGTCATAAGTCTGATATTAACCCAGATGCCTGAAATCAGTCTACAAAATATCCTTCCGACTCACAAAGTCACAGGTCAGCGGGTGCAGAATTCTGGCGCTGGCAGGGGTCTCCCCATGGCTCCTCACTTCCAGGGCTCAGGGTCCATCAATAGCATGCTGCTCCAGCTTCAGAGGTCTGGCTCCATCAGGGCAAAGCCGTGTGGTCTCTCCACCGGCTCCTCCAGCTTCTCGGACGCTGCCATCTTGTCTTTTCCATGACTCATGGCCTCTGAGACTAACTCCCAACAACTGGGGAAGATAGCTTCTCATCTTCACAAGGGAAATATCGTGAGATACCCAGAAGTCTCAGGAGAAAGCCATCCTCACATAGAGGCCTCATTGGCTACTCAACGGCTATCTGCAGATTAACAGGCTAGACTCCACCCCTACGTTTCAATCATAAAATCAACATCAGCACATGACTGCCACAGAAGGATATATAAGATAAGAAAGAAACAGTTAACTAATCTATAAAGCAGTACAAATTGCTCACTTGCGTGAGACAGCTAGAAGACTGGCAGTCCTTCAAGTCTGGAGGTTCGCCAAGTAGTCCTCTGTAGAGCAATTCAAGCTATCTGGCCACAAGTAGCAACAGAAAAGCAGGTCACCAACAGTCAGCCAGATGACAGAGTATAACAGTCCTCAGCTCAAGAGATGTCTGTCCCAGGAGCTTGACAAAGCCGGGCTTGAAGGAACCTCAACTCACAGCTACAGTCCGAGATGAGGTGTCCCACGGGTAGTGTTGCTTGGAGGTCGAGGCACAGGACAAACAAGGCTGCTGGCTGATCCCAAGATCCAAGAACAGGAGAGCAAGGGCAGAGATGGAAATGGCTTGGCGAGCCCCTGTGGGGCCATTTCTAGCTCCGCCCTTCAATTGATATCGTGTGTTCATTGGCCATGTTATCACAACAGACCTACCTATCATCATTGGCCATGTTGGCACAACAAGCTTACCTATCACGATGGCTTAATATCATGAAACGCCAATACTATCCAAAGCAATCCATAAACACAATTCAATTCCAATCCAAATTCCAACTGTTGCAGATGGCTACACTGCTAGCCACCAAGAACCATTTTAGAACTAGGATGTTTCTGAATTCCAGTAACTGCCTGTCCTTGAGTGTCTCAACCCTAATCTATGAAGTGTCAAATGGCCCCATACACTGTGTTCCCGGGATAGCCTTGGTGTTGAGATTAATTGCAGAGTTCTGCTTCTGTAAGCTGCTTGCTTGCATAGCTGCCGAGATGTTTGTTTATTCAGCCCAATAAAAACGCAAGCCGGTAAACTGGGGGCCATCACCTCCTGCCTCTCGCTAGGGATGGCCCCTGCATAGGACTTGGTCTCTCTCTCTCTCTCTCAACCTGTTTGGGTTTTTCTTCTTTTTCCTACTCTGCTTTTCTCTCTTTCTCTTTAGTAAACTTGCTCTTTAACTCACAAGTCACTGAGTTGTTCTTGTCCAGCAAAGTATAACACAACTTCATTCTTTTAAATACTAGCTTCATATGGAAAGGGAAGGAACCTAGGATAAACAAGAACTCCTTCCAATGAAGAATACAGTAGAAGACATTGCACTCCCTGAGCTCAAAACCTATTAGAGTCATAGTAGTCAAAGCAGCCTGGAACAGTGCAACAGCAGATATATAGAGCATTGGAACAGAAGCGAAAACCCAGAAATAACGCACCCACCTGCAGACAATTTCCCACCAAAGAAAACTAAAAGCGTTAAAAGGGAGAGACAAGCTCTTCAACAAATGGTGCTGGCAAAATTGGATCACCATCTGCTGAAGAGTGAAATAAGACCATCCCTCACCCCATGTACAAAACAAACTCAAGATGGATCAAACATCTAAATGTAAATCCCAGAGCCAGGAAGTACATCATTGAGGGAATAAGGACAAATTTAAGGACCCTGTTGCAAGCCATAGACACTATCAAATGTAGCAAAGGGAGCACATACAGTAGAAAAGAAAAGAAATGACTGGGACCTACTAAACCTAAGACAAGTTATATGCATCAGGAGACTTAATCAAAAGCATAAAAAGAGAGTCCGTGGGAACAATATCTTAACCGATGACAAAACAGACAAGGAATTATGAGGGGGTACTTTAAAAATTATTTTTTGAAGCTATGTATTTAACTTTTAAAAAAACAAAAACACAAAACACAAAACAATCTTGTAGCCTTTAAAGTGATTGTCAAATCTGCAATTCCATTCCTGGAAACATTTTTCAAACTCATCTGTTTGAATAGCTGACAGCATCTCCCTTTTTTTTCTTCACCTCTTCTACATCGTCATATCACTGTTCTTTCATGTCCCTTTTTAATCACAGAAAGAAAAAAGTCACACAAAGCAAGACCAGGTAAGTAAGGTGTGTGGGGCAAGAGAGAAATGCTGTTTTTGTCCAAAACTGGCACACTGAGATGCTGTGTAAGTAGCTGTGTTGTCATAGTGACAATTCCAGTCCACCCGCTGCCACAAATCAGGCCTTTTTTTTGCACACTGTTCTGCAATCTTTTTAGAATATCTAAATAGAAAGCTTGATTAACAGTCTGACTTGGTGGAAGGAACAGACTCCAAATGTACTATAAGTCAACATTTCATCTGTCGGGAATTGGATGGATGTTTAGATGCGGTTTGTCATCAATCAACATTTAACCTTCTTTGAAATGAGAAAACCACTGTGTTCAACGTCCCAAAAGTTTCTGTGACATTTTTACTGAGCAGGAACCAAAATTTTACAACTGCATGCTATTCTCTTAAATTGGTCATCACCAAAAACAAGGTTTGAGAGAAACTGCTTTTACAAAAAAAAATTCACTGTGACCAGAGAGAACCTTTCCAGGTGATGTCACTGTGTGCACTAATTCAGAGTGAGTTGCTCCAGGCATGCCTGGCAGGAAAAATGCATTTTATGAAAGCTCAGCTCCACCCACTATAATTCTTTTTTTTTTGGTACCCCCCCCCCCTTAAAATCGCTAAAATCGAAAGAATACTGCATACTCCAATAAGACAATAACAAAATGGTCTAATTTTAAAATTGACAAAAGACATGAATAGTTTACCCAAATAACATTTAGGTGACTTAACAGCACCTGTTAAAAATGCTCATATTCGGCTGAGCCCCAGTGGCGTAGTGGTTGTGCGCGGGACCACGGCCCACTGGGACAGAGGTTCAATTCCAGCAGTGGAGCTGGGCCTCCTACTCCCACCACCGGAGAGCAGTGATGCCCCCCCCAAAAAAATGCTCATATTCACCAACCATAGGGGGAAGGCAAACCAAAACAATATTGAGGAATCACCTCACTCCGACAATGACAGCACAGGTCTGAAAAAAGAGAGAAAGGAGAGGGGGCAGAGCGGTTGGAACTCTCCACCCTGTGGGAGGACCTGTAAATTCGTACCACCATTGAGGGAAGCCACATGGTGCTCAGGGAAACAACTGAGAATGGAAGTCCAATGTTGTTGCTGATAAGTGCCATCTAGTCAGTGCTAAGTCAGAGTAGCCCTATGTATGTACACCAAAGCGAAACACTGACCAGTTCTGTGTGACCCTCGCAACAGTTGCCATGTTGAGCCTGGTGTTATAGCCACGGGGTCAATCTCTCTCGTGGAGGGTCTTCCTCTTTTCCCTTGCCCCTCCGCTCTACCAAGGCCTGTTCCCGGACTGTTCTCTTCCAACATCATACCCAAAGTACATGAGACAATGAAGTCTCTCCATCCTTGTCATTCTGTTTGTCCTTTTGGCAGTCCATAGTAATTTCAAGGTTCTTGACCAGCACCATAATTCAAATACATCAGTTCTTCTTTGATCCTCCTTATCTACTATCAAACTTTTATATATATATATATATGATATTTTCCAGCAGATTTTCCCAAGGCAATACATCATTTTATCTCCCTCTCTCTCTCTTTTTTCATTTTAATCTCTTAACTGCTGCTTCTATGTGGATCCAAGCAAGTTAGAATCCTTGACGCCGTCGACCTTTTCTCCATTTATCATGATGTTACCTGTTGGTTCTGTTTTGGGCGCTTTGATTTCTTTAGATGGAGTTGCAATCCTTATTAAAGGCTAGAATCCTTGCTCTTCATCAGCAAGTGATTATAGTCCTCACTTTCAGAGAGTAAAATTGTGTCATTTGCATATTGAAGGTTGCTAATAAGACTTTTCCCTTCCTCATGCCGAGTTCTTCCTCATTTAGTCCAGCTTCTCAAATGATTTGCTCAGCAGACTGAGTAAGGATAGTGAGAAGATACAACCTTGACACATCCTTTCCTGATCTTAAACCACTGCCCTTTGATTCGTGTACAGGAACTGCATGAGCACAAATAATTTCTCTGGAATTCTTATTCTTCTCAAGGCTGTCTGTCATTGTTTATAATCTGCACTGTCGAATGCCTTTGAGGAACCAAGAAAACACAAGTAAACATCTTTCTAGTCGTCTCCGCTTTCAGTCCAAATACGCCCAACATCAGCAGTGATATTCTTTGTTCCATGTCTTCTTCTGAACCTGACCTGAATCTGAGCTGCACAAGGTAGCTCCTTGCTGACACTGGACACTGCTGCGGTCATTGCCGAGTGATCCTCGGCACGATTTTACCTGCACATGGTTCTCATGATAGAGTTTGGTCATGTTCACCTTCTATTGGGTGACTGTTCTTGGTCAGTTGACCAAGTAGCTATCTCCCAACTTCCTTGGTAGAGCTAAGTCAGTGCTTCATCGGCCTCTTGAAATATTTCAATTGGCATTGGTATTGACCTTGTTTTTGGCTAATTCCTGCAGGGCAGCATGGACTTCTTCCTTCACTGCCATTGGTTCTTGATCATAGGCTACCTCTTGAAATGGTTCAATATCTACCAGTTCTTTTTAGGACAGTAACTATTCCTTCCATCTTTAAAAAAATTATTTTCCATATTGTTCAATATTCTGCCCGTAGAGTCAATATTGCAACTCGAGTTTTGAATTTTTCCTTCAATTATTTCAGCTTATGATATGCTAAGTGTGTCCTTCCTTTTTTGGTTTTCCAGCTACAGGACTTTGTACATTTCATTATTATACTTATCTTCCCTGTGAAATTCTCATACTTCTCTGAAATTTTCTGTTCAGCTTTTTTTGGCTTCATTATTTCTTCCATTGGCTGCTCTGCAGCCAAGAGCAAATTTTAGAATCCTTTTTGACATCTACTTTGATATTTTCTTCCTTTCCTATCTTTTAAATGACCACCTTCTTTCTTCGTACGTGATGTTCTTGATGTTATTCCCACATCTACCCAATCTTCTGTCATTAGGTTTGATTAGTTTTAATAAGCTGTCATTAGTGTTTAATAAATCTCTGTCATTAATGTCTAACAAGTCAGATTTTTTTTCTTGAGATGCTTTGGAAATTTGGATGGAATATATGTAGGGTTGTATTTTGGCTCTCATGGACTTGTTTGAATTTTTTTCAACTTCAACTTACATGTGAGCATTAGCTGTTCCACTGTCAGCTTCTGGCCTCGTTTTGATAGTATTGTAACATGGCACTACCATTGTGGAAAGTGGTGTGGATCTTTCTCAAAAAAATTGAGAATAGAAATATCATATGACTCAGCAGTCCCTTACTTGGTATATAACTCAGAGAAGCAAGAGCCTGGCCAAGAATAGATTTGTGCTCATACATCTTAATCATGGCACAGTTCACAATAGCACAAAAGATGGAAACCACCTAAATGCCCATGTTGAATTAATAAATAAACAGTGATACAGACATATATTGGAATGCCACACAACATTAAAGAATAATTATGAACCAGTGAAATATCTAAAAGAACTTGAGAGATACTGTGCTGAATGAAATGAGACAATCACAAAAGGACAATTATTTTAAAAGACAGCTATTATAAGAAGGCAAGAAAAGGCTGCTATTATGAGAAGCTAAGAAAATGTTTTCATACTAAAAGATACATTTGAGAGTTACCAGGAAAGAGAGGGGAGGGGAGGGAGGGGAAGTCATGAGTTAGAAGATCGACAAGGTTAACTTGGGTGTAGGAGAAGGCAATACACAGTAAGAGGAGGTTGGCCAAATATATATATATATATATATATATATATATATACAGATATATATATATATATCTGTATGTATAGAGAGAGAGACAGAGACAGAGAGACAGAAACAGGACAGACACTGGGAGGTTTGTAACCATTAAAGACAACAGAACCAAGTACTGTTAGATACAAAATCTTGCAATAGTAGTGCTTGTGTAGAGACACAGCTGAACAGATATGGGAGGAAATGAATGCATCCCCATAAATATATAAGTAGAATTGACAGAGGATATTTTTATATGTGTATTTACCTTTGTTGCAAATATATCCATGAATGTAGCAAAGTACACAGGAGGTAACTATATGAAAATTTATTGGACATAACCAAACGCCTTGAGGGAATGAGCTCCTTGGGCCTGGGGACTTAAGAACATGTCTCAGGGATCATCAAGGCCAATTAACAACATGCAATCGCTTACTTTGGAAAGTAGAAACTGGAGTCTAGAAGCTCGTAAGCAGCCAGGTAAAGTGCAACTGCTAGCCTCTCTATACAGGGAGAAGAAGAGTGACGACGATCAAAAGACATAGAGAAATTATTAGCTCCCAGGACTGACGGGCCACAAAACATCAGACTCCACCATCCTTGACCAGAAGAACTAGATGGTGCCTGAATACAACTACCAACCGCTCCAACAAGGACCACACTGGAAGGTCAAGATGGAACAAAATTCAAAATTATTCTTTAAAACTTCAGTTTTGCTGGTCTGATGGAGACTGATAGGATCACCAAGACTGTAGCCAATTCAGGTCTGAAACTGAACTGACCCCTGATGAGAATAATCAACCATTAAGATACAAGGGCAGTATTTACCCAAGGACAACTTCAGAGGATTAGGATATAAATAGAAAGGAAACCGGAGGAAACACAAGGAAGACGTGAGTACATTGATACCATTGCAATGGATGAGCTGAAACAAAATGTATATGAATTTGTTGAATATAAAATGAATGGGGACTGAGCCCCCGGTGGCATAGTGGTTGAGTGTGGGACTTGGGCCCACAGGGTTGGCGGTTCAAATCCAGCAGCGGCTCTCCAGGAGCAAGGCTGGGCCTCCTACTCCCACCAGGGGGCAGTGATGCCCACAAAAAAATGAATGATCTGCGCTGTAAACCTTCACCTAATTACAATGAGAAGTTTATTAAAGTAAGGATGGGAAACATTGTGGAGACTGAAATGCATACTGCGACATGAAAGTAACTGTTGGAAAACGATATACAGTACGGGAGTAAGTCAGAAAGTGTTGTTGCTAGGACTCCAGTTCCTACATGCATAGGGTTATTTCAAAGAAAATCTGGAGTCAGGGTTGCAGACAAGTTTCTCTCAGTAATACATTCATCTTTCTTCTCTCGTTAGGGCACCTTCCAAAAGGAAAAACAAGGAAAGAAAGGATACTAAAAGGGTGCTGGTACACAGCATCACCTCACTCAACAAGCTACTCTTTTCCTTGGTGTTAAAAGCAAGGTTGAAACTAAGGGGAGACAATTTTTTTGGGGGGGGCATCACTGCCCTGGTGAAAGTAGGAGGTCCAGCCTTGCTCCTGGAGATCTGCTCCTGGATTTGAACCGCCAACCCTGTGGGCCGCAGTTCCGAACACTACCACTAGGCCACCAGAGTTCAGCCCCAGGGAGAAAATATTATGGAACAAATTACAACTGAGGACAAGTCTTGAATTTACCAATAGGACCCAGAGAGCCAGGTCCACTCCAACAGGGGGTCCTGAGAGGATCTTCTGGGCCAGTTCAATTTGAGGCAGAGATCTGTTTAAAGGTTGTGGCAAATGGTTTTTTTGCACACACGCCCTTAATTTCAGAGAGGTAATCATGATAGATTTTCTCAAAGGAAACAGGACAATTATAGGAACTTCTTAAGAATACATTTTATTAAAATCTGCAGTCTTAAGGGAAAAGTCCAGGAACTCTCCCTGCTATCAGCCCTCACACACACAGCCTCTGACGATGCACTGATAGCTCTTTGAAGGGCTGCTCCAGGAGAACTTCATAGAGAAACCTTACCACTCTTACCCTACAGCCCTGATTTTGCCCCTCTAGGTTTCTGTTTGTACCAAGCTCAAAGAACATTTAAAAGGAACGGGATCTGAATCCCTTGAGGCTGACCAAACTGATGTTTTAATGTGGTGGAGATCAAAGAGCTCAGAACTCTTCGTGGAAAAACTAGAGTGATGAAAACCAAAAAAAAGACTTCAGAAGCGTATAGACCCTAAATGGGCACTATATGACAAAGTGAGAACCTGAAATGTTGATAGTTTTGCTTAATAAAGATGTCTATGATTTTATAGCAATCTTTTTTACTTACCTTTGTATTATTACAACTATGTTACAACTTTGGGGAAAGCTGAAATTCCGTGGTAGCAGAGGAGTGATAGGCAGGGGGAACACAGAGCATTTTGGAAGTAGTGAAACAATTCTGTGTGATGTTTTACTGATTGACACATGGCCTCATGCATTTGTCAAAACACAAAGCCACAGGAGAGGAAGCTCTAGAGCGGACTAGTTACGTTGTTGTTGTTATTCTAGAAGCGGTCTCGTTGGTTCCCAAACCCTACTGGGCCCTGTGCCACCCCCCACGTGTTTTGTTTGAGCTCATTGTTGCAGCTATTTCAAGGAAGGTCTTCCTCTTTTCACTGTGTTAGTCTGGATGAACTAGACAAACAAATCCATAGACACTCATACGTGTGTAAGAGAAAATTCTATATCAAAGAGTAATTGTAGAGTAAGAAAACATCCCAGCAGTCCAGATCAGGTCCATAAGCCTGATATCAGCCCATAGGGCAGATACCAGTCTATAAATTCCTCTTCAACCTCACACAACACATGCAATGACACCAAACGGTGGAAGATCACAGGCCAGTAGGTGGAAAGTCTTATGGATCCGGTAGCAGTGGAAGCATCTCAGCACTTGTGTGGGTCTCCAGGTGACTCCTCTCGCTCTCGTGTTCTGGCTCCATCAGCGTAGTTCCATGTGGCTTGTCAGCAGGAAGATGAAGCAGAGAGAGTGGGCCTGGTCTCCACTGAGCTATTTATCTCCTTGTTGCCTCCAAATGAGGCCATCTAGCTGCGACCAGATTGGCAGGCTAACCTCCGCTCCTTCATTCTTAATAGTCTCAAATTGGCTCCAGATTACATAACTACCACATTCACTGACCCCTCATTTTACCTGTATCCTTTTCCAGGGACTGACCCCTCCTGAAACCATATCCAAAGTACATGAGAAATGGTGTCACCACCTGTGATATATATGTGTGTGTGTTATACACATACATATATGTATATACATATACATATATGTGTGTATATATATAATCACTTGGAAATTTGAGGATTAAGAGTAAAGAGGTGGGGTCTACTCTGTCAATTAGGTCAAAGCCAAGAAGGCTTCTGTGTGGTAATAGCCTTCCCCTAAGGATTCTGGGAATTCTGGTATTTTCTCCTTGGAGGTGAGAGACTTTCTGCTCACACCATGGGAAACATAGTAACTGACAAGACACATGGATCACCCCTGATGCAAGCAGACCTCTGAAGCCAGAGAAGCCCTGCAGAGACTCCTGCAAACACCGAGATGTTTCCAATCCCACTCAATCCAAGACTTTCTACCCACTGGCCTGTGATCTTCTACACTCTGCGTCCTTGCATGTGCTTCGTGAGTCTGAAGAGGACTTTATAGATCGCTGTCGGACATATGGGCCAATATCAGACTCAGGAACTTGATCTGGACTAGGCTGGGATGTTCTCTCAATGTTCAATTGCTCTTGTATGTAAATCTCTTTCTTATACACATGTGTGTCCATGGATTTATTTCTCTAGTCTACCCAGACTGACACACCATCTGTGATTCTAAGCATTCTGGCTGTTGCTCTTCTAAGACAGGTATTTCTTTTTTTCCTCTTGGAAGCCCTGGTACCTTCAGTATTTTTCACTAGCACTGTAACTGAAATGCATCGGCTTTTCCTTGGTTGTCCTCAGTCAAGTCCAATTGTCACATGCATACGAAGCCATTGAAAATAGCTTGGCATCGCTCAGGAGCTCCTTAGTCCTCAAAGTAACTTCCTTGCTTCACAACATGTTGAAGAAGTTTTGGCGCAGCAGGTTTCCTTAATGCAATACCATTGGATCTCTTCCATGAAAATTGATTTTTAATCCAAGTCAGATAAAAATCCTTAAGAACTTCAACCTTTTCTCTATTTATCATGATGTTACCTATTGGTCCAGTTGTGGCGATTTTGATTTTCTTTGCCTTGAGTTGCAATCCGTATTGAAAGCTGCAATCCTTGGTCTTTATCTGCAAGTGTGTCAAGTCTTCCTCACTTTCCAAGGTTGTGTCGTCTGCACATAATCGAAGGTTATTAATAAGCCTTCCTATAATCCCAATGCCTCATTCTTCCTCATATCAGAGGGGGCACCCTGGGTAAAAAAGAATTTTTTTTTCAAGCCTATGTATTTAAATTTTATTATAAAACAACCTTATCACCTTCAAAGTATTCCCCATTACATGTAATACACTGGGCAAATCTGTAGTTCCATTCCTGGAAACATTTTTCAAACTCCTCTGTTTAGATGATGGACAACATCTCCCTCTTTTGTCCGTCACCTCTTCTACATCGTCAAATCACTGGGCTTTCATGTCCCTCTTCATTCTCAGAAACAAAAAGAAGCCTCACCGAGCAAGGTCAGGTGAGGGGCAAGAAAGAGAGGTCTGGTTTTTTGCCCCAAACTGGCTGTGTGAGCATGTGCATTGTTGTGGTGGCAAAACCAGTCAGTTCTCCAGGTGCCACAAATCAGGCTCTTCAGAATCTCTAAATAGAAAGCTTGATTAACAGTCTGACCTGCCGGACTGAACTTCAAATACACTCTCCCCCTCACATCCAAAAACAAATGAGTATTTGATCTTTGATTTCACTTGATGAACTTTAAAAAAAAAAATTTTTTTAAGGGCATCACTGCCCTGGTGGTGGGAGTAGGAGGCCCATCCTTTGCCCCTGTGAAGCTGGAATTGAACCTCCATCCCAGTGGGCCGCAGTCCCGGGCGCAACCACTGCGCCACCAGGGCTCAGCCCCACTTGATGAACTTTTGGGGGACAAGGCAACCCCAATCATTGGCTTGATTGATGTTTCGGAGTCATAACAATAGCACCGTACCCCAAGAAGGAAGATGTAGATCATATGATCAATAGGGAAGTGGGTGAAGGGACACATCGGACAGTGTACGATATGACAAAATAATAACAATTTGTAAATTATTATGGGGTCATGGGGGAGGGGGAGGTGAGAGGGAGGGAAAATTTGCAGAGCTGATACTTTGGGCCTAAGAAGAAGGAGGCTGTTTCAAGAATGATGATGGCAACAAATGTACAAATGTGGTCTGCATACAATTGATGTATGTATTGATCATGATGGGAGTTGTAAGAGGCCCCGATAAAATGATTTATTTTTTAAAATCCAGGGACTGAGCCCCAGTGGCGTAAGTGGTTGAGTGCGGGACTGCGGTCCGCGGGCTTGGCGGTTCAAATCCAGCGGCGGCTCTCAAGAGCAGCACTGGGTACCTCTCACGACCACTAGAGGACAGTGATGCCAAATAAAATCCAAATCCGTGGAGGGAATAGTATCAGAGCTTAAATTGGGAACACTCAGTTTGCAGAAGGCTGTTTTTGAGTTTTTTACATGGATTTAGCCTCCCCTCTAATCATAGTCAAGGAATGTGAATGGCCTTGCTGTCATACAGAGAGCATTGTAAAGTGGATTATGACCAATGTAGATAGGTTAAAATGTAATACCACCATTTGATCTCCTTTTTGACCCACTTAAAATTTGTTCTAATTCTTAATATTTCCTAGTTTATTTTTGATTAAAGGTTTTCTCTGGTTTAAAAAAAAAAAGAATAGCACCTTGTCTCATCACCAGTAATTACCTTGGTGGGGAAAATCTGGGCCACACCCAAGCTGCTCTTTCAAAGCAAGGCATATTTCCATTTGATGCTCTTTTTTTTCTGGTCAGTCAGACCTGAGGGATAACTTTTGCAGTGATCCTTCTCATTCCCAAATATTGCATTGAAATTCACTGAAAGAACTCAAAGAGAGTCCAGATAACTGCCCCATCTCCCCAGTGGGCCATCGTCGGTCTTTGAGCACATGTGCCCAAGTTTTGTCCACATTTTCTACCGTTTGGGAAGTTGATGGACATCCAGAACAAGCTTTGTCATCAATCGACATTTCACCGTTTTTGAAATGAGAAAATCACAAGTATACTTGAATTTTTCCCATAGAGCTGTCCTTATAAACTGTATTCAACATCACAACAGTTTCTGCAGCATTTTCCCCAAGCAGGAAACAAAATTTTACAGCCGCTTGCTGTTTTCTTAAATTGGCCCTCGAAAAAATTGAGGTTTGAGCAAAACTGCTCTCACAAAAAAGGTCACTGTGGCCAGAGAGAACCTCCCAGGTGATGCCATTGGGAGTCCTAACTCAGAACGATGCTCGATGCTCACCTAGCGGGAAAACCGTGTACTGTGAAAGTCCTGCTCTGCGGAGCTTTCTTCCGGTCACCCTCAAAGTCCAGCTTCTCAGATGACTTGTTCAGCAAATATATTAATAACTATGACGAGAGGATACAACCCTTTCCTGATTTTGAGCCATGTAGTATTTACTTTTTCTGTTCAAATGACTGCCTCTTGATGCATGTACAGGTTCTTCATGAGCAAAACTATGTGTTCTGGAATTTTCATTCTGTTTAATGCTTTACAGTTGCTCTTGTTTATTTATTTTTTAATGATCCACACAATCAGATGCCTTTGCATTAGCAATAAAATATGAGTAAACTTTTTCCTGGTATTACCTATTTGAATCAAGATCCACCTGATGTCAAAAATGATATTCCTGTCTATAGTTAAATGAATTTCCTTTGGGGCTTTCTATTCTGTGCCATTAGTCTATGTACATATCATTTTATCAGTATCAGGCTATTTGGATTACTTTGGCTGTGTAATAGATTTTGAGGCCAGTCAATGCAAGGCTTCCTCCTTTTTTCTTCGTAAGGAATTCTTTGCTTGTTCTAGGTCTCTTCAATATGAAGTTAATGATTATTTTTTCCATTTCTTCAAAGAACCCAGTTGGGATTTAGATCATAATTGTGTTGCATTTATAGATTGCTTTTGGTTGTATTGACATTTTCACAATATTACACCTTCTTGCCAGTGGACTTGATATATTCTTCTATTTGTGTAGATTTTTGTGTCTTTTATAGTTTCTTTTAATAAAGTTCTATTGTTTTCTTTGTATACAACTTTTGTTCTCTGGCTAGCTTTGTCTCTAAGTATTACATTAATATGGGATATGGTAAATGCTATTATTGTCTTGTATTTTTCCGAGCTCTCTCCGCTAGTATATAGGAAGCAGATTGTTTCTACTTATTAATGTTGTATCCTGCCATGTTGCCAAATATTTCAGTATAGTTTGAGATAATCGGGGGGGGGGTTTGAGTCTTTTGGGTTTTCTGCATATTATCTGCAAATAGTAAGAGTTACACTTCTTTGCCCATTTGGATTCCTTTGATAGCTTTCCATGGTCTCATGTTTCTGGTTAGGACTTCTATCACAATGTTGAATAAGAGTGGCTGTATTAGGCCAGGTTAGATCGAAAAACAAATCCAGTGACACTATATTTGCATAAGAAGGAGCTTTACATGCAGTGATTCCCCCCCCCAAAAAAAGAAGGAGCTTTACATCAAAAAGTAATTATATATACATAAAACATCCCAGTTCAGTCCAACTCAAATCCATAAGTCTGATAATTGTCCATAAATCCTGCTCAGCCTCACACAATCACAAGCAATGACTCAGAATGCTGGAAGGTCACAGGTTGGTGGGTGCTAAGTCTTGTGGATCCAGTGGTGGTGGATGCTTCACAGGTCTCTGGCAGCAATCAGGGTTAGTGAGCTGGAAGGTGAAGGCAGAGAGGTGGGGGGTCCTCAGGGTTCTCCTTATGAGAAGGTCACACCCACAAGGAGGCACCATCGGCCCGTGACTTCATTGGCAGATTGAATACCACTCCGACACTTTTATTTATCTTCAAGTTGATATGAAATTATGTAACTAGCCCAGTGGTGAAAGACACACCTTGGTCTAGTTCCCATTCACTGGGGGAATGCTTTCAGTATTCTCCATTGGGCAATATGTTAGCTATTGGTTTTTCAATTAATGGATGTTTGCTCAATTTTAGACTTAAGGACTTTGTAGAATTCATCAATTTCTTCATCATTGATCTAAATGGTTGGTGCGTAAATTTGAATAACGGGTTAATTAACTTGTCTTCCTTGTAGTCACATACCTATTGTTCTATCACAGCATTGTTCTTCAAGATAGCTCATGCAATGATCTTTTTTAATCAAAAAAATTGTTTTCATGCAATGTTCTTTGGCAATGATAAATAGGTAGCCAATCCTCTTCATTGTGTTATTCTTGATATGTGATTTTCCAATTCAAAAGGGCCAATATCAATTCATTGATGCTCTTTTGTGAGTGTGTGCTAAATCACAATTTCCCTAGATACATACTTCATACATTTCATCTTCTGATTTGGGGGGGGGGCGCCAATCACTGCCCTCTGGTCGGAGTGGGAGGCCCAGTCTTGCTCCTAGAGAGCTGCTGATGGATTTGAACCACCAAGCCAGTAGGCCGCAGTCCCGCACTCAACCACTACGCCACCAGGGCTCAGCCCCATCTTCTGGCTTTCAATGAATGTTTGCAGCTGATTCTCCCCAGCTTGAGTCATACCTCATCAGCAAATCAAGATCCTGAGGGCTTTGCTCCATATACATCATTATAGGAGACTCTCCTTTGTGGAGGCAACTCTTTCTAGTTGCATTTTGAGTGCCTTACAAATTGAAGGGTTCATTTTCCATCATTGTACCAGATAATGATCTAATTAAATTTATAAGGCTTTCAGTGACCAATCTCTTAAGTAGTAGACCACCTTTTCCTTCCTTCTAACCTTACTCCGGAATATCCATTGAGACTTTCCCACCAAGAGTATGTGATGTTCTGCTGGCATAATCCAGCATGACACATACCACTACAGTATTATTTCCCCAAATACTGAGTCCTTCCCTGGACCCCAATTAATTACCACACTAAGCAGAACAGAGAACTAGAAAAACTGGTTTTTATTAGGAAGCTAGCCCACAAAGTATGCATCCATCAACTAAACTTGTTCCATCAATTTCCCCAGGTGTTAGGCTACGTTGTCTAGAGAAACAAATCCAGTGGTATTCACATATGTATAAGAAAGAGTTTTATAGCAAGAAGAAATATTACATCAAATAGATGTTCTCAACCAGCCCACTTCAAGTCCATAAGTTTGATGCTAGCCAAGGTCCTACTCAAACTCACATAGCTACAGGCTGATGACACAGAAATGTGAAGCGGGCAGATGACAGGCTGGTGGGTGCAGAGTCATGTGGATCCACGTTGGTGGAAACATGTCAGGGCACCACCAACTCTCAGGGTGAGGTGGCTCACATGGGGCTGCCACTGGATGCAGGCAGAATCCCAGCAAGCAGGAAAGGGAGGGGGCAGAGGGAGAGTAGCTTCCAGCTTCTTCCCTATAAAAAGGCCACATCTCCCAGGAGGCATCATCACGCTGAGACCTGACCGGCAGGTTGGACTCCACCCCTCCATAAGTACAAGGTGACATAAAATCATCCTAGTACCAGACCAAGTGATCTTTATCTGAATCCCTTCTAACATTATTATTATGTATTACATGAAGGTGGACTATAATTCTTGATCCGTAACAGCCTACACAAAGCCATAAACACAGTAAGTACATGTTGATTCACTTGGACAAGTCCAAATGACTGCTCCTTATCAATCTTAGACAATTATAGAGAAAGCTGGAAAGGTTAGTCTTACTTAAACAGGGCTAAAATAGTAATTAACATTTCACACTCTTGTTTGAACCTTGGGCAACAGTCAAAATATACAGTGATAAATCTATAACAATATTGATTTTACTTAAATGTGGAGGATCCAAATAAAAATTGCTGCAGTCTGGTTCACAACTCACAAAACCATATGACAGATAAGTGGTGGAACTACTTACCGTATTGAATAACAGTATATTAATATTTGTTCATCCCTTGTAATAAATGTACCAAAAAATGCAAGGCTGTTAATAGGAAATATATTGAAAGTGTTAACTGTAAGGGGATATATTGAAACTCTTTGTACTTTCTGGAATATTTCTCTAAAAATATAAGATCTATTAAGTTATAAAAATAATTTTAATGTATTAGAGAGCTAATAGATATCTTATGTCAAATTGGAGATGTTTAAAAGTGTAGGAGTGCAGCACAATCGCTGAAGACAAGTGGGTGCATAAGCGAAAGTGGTGAAGAAAGTGGATGGTGCCCAGCTGTAAAAAGATATAGTGTCTGGAGTCTTAAAGACTTGAAGTTAAACAGGCGGCCATCTAACTGAAAAACAACAAGCCCACATGCAAGAACTGCACTAGTCAGTATTACCGTGAAGTGTTGTAGGGACTAGGTAACAGGCATCAGAAGACCCGTAACAAACTAACTAACAAAACAAAACAAAACAAAAAACACTGTTGAGAACAAGAGGGTCAGAGCAGACACAATGGGACATCCCCCTCATAGATGGCTCACAGAGAAGGGATGAGTCAACCAGGGTACAGGAAAACAATGATGAAACACTCAATATTCCTCTGGTTCCTTGAGGCTTCCTCTCCACCACCACCACCACCCCCAGCTCCCACTGTCATGACCCCACTGCTGCTTCTCATTCTGACAAGACCAGAGCATGTACATAGGCACAGATAAGAGATAAGAGCTCACAACACATGTAATTCAGGAACAGGAATAGAACTAGCAATACCAGAAGGGGAGGGGGAAGGTGGGAAGCGGAAGGAAGAAGTGGTCACAATGATTGACACATAACCGCCACCACCCCTCCAGGGGCATGAACAGAAACCATGGGGGAAGGGAGACAGCAGTTGGAATAAGATATGAAAATAATAATTCATCATTTAAAAAGGAGCCACAGGGGGGTGAAGAGGAGCTGATATCAAGGGCTCAATAGAAAGTAAATGTCTAGAAAAGAATGATGTCAATGTATGTACATGTATGCCTGATACGATTGATGTATGGATTGTAATAAGAGTGTAAGAGTCCCCTCAAAATTATCTTTTAATTAATAAAAAAGAAGTAACAAATGCAAGGAGATATAAATGTAGTATTTCATGAAAAGTATAATGAATTTTATTAAATGAATAGACAAATATAATAAAGACATACAAAAGTGTAGGGGTGGTATCCAACCTGTCGATCAGGCTGATGGTACCTCTGTTGGTATGGTCTTCTCGTAGGAGGGTCCTGGGAGCCTCCTTCTCTCTCTCTCTGCCTTCACCTTCCTGCTAGCCGACCCTGAGCACTTCTAGAGCCCTGCCATGCATGGCTTGGAGCCATGCGACTTTGCACCTACCAGCCCATGACCTTCCTGTAGTCTACATCACTGCATGTGGCTGTGCGAATCTCCAGAGGTACTTCCAGACCGGCATCAGACTTATGGACTTCAGTTGGTCTGGGCTGGGGTGTTTTCTTAATAAATAATTACTCCTTGATATAAACCTCTTTTTCATACATAGAGGAGTGTTTCTGGTCAACCCAGCCAAACACCAGAGCTAAACAAAAACTAACGCTTTGCAATTCTAGAAGAAAATCTTTGCAACCTCACCTAACTTATGAAAATACTTCTTCTTTCTTTTTTTTCCCCATTTCTGATCCTGGCTTGTGGTAACCTATTAATTTTCTTTTTTAAAAGCATTTTATTGGGGGCTCATACAACCCTTAACACAATCCATACATATTTCTTCTATAGGACCACATAACAAGATGTGATAGGTAAACTTGTTGTAACCAAAGATGATAGGTAGGGCTGTTGTGACAACAGGACCAATGAACACACGTAAGATCAATTGAAGGGTGAAGATAGAAATGGCTCGAGGAGCCCCTCCCTTGCCCTCTTGCTCTTGGATCTTCGGACCAGCCAGCTGCCTTGTTCGTCCTGTGCCTCAATCTCCAAGCGACGCTACCTGTGGGACACTTAATCAGTGGACTGTGTTGCTGTGATTTGAGGTTCCTTCAAGCCCTGCTTTGCCACGCTCCTGGAACATACATCTCTTGAGCTGGGGACTGTTGGACTCTGTCATCTGGCTGACTGTTGGTGACCTGCCTTGCTGTTTGCTGCCTGTGGCTGGATAGCCTGAATTGCTCTACAGAGGACTACTCAGCGGCCTTCAAGACTCCAAGAACTGCCCGTCTTCTAGCTGTCTCACGCAAGTGAGTTGCACCGAGCCATTTGTACAGCTTTATAGATTACTTAAGTGTTTATTTCTTATCTTATATATCCTTCTATCTATATAAATGTATAAAAAGAATTACTAATGTCCTTGTTTTGTTTCTCAAGAGAAGCCTGTCTAACACACATGAATACAAAAAGGGAAAGAAACTCGTAACCTGGACATTATCACAATTAGAAAATGTTGTTTCGTTAAGAAAGTGAAAAGGCAAACTGTAGACTGAGACACTTTCATATATTGTTCGTGGTGGTATAAGAGTGTAAACATTTGTAAAAGCAATTCAACCATTTCCTACAAAGTTAAATACACATTGACAATGTAACCTGGCATTCACTTACTTAATAGGCATTTAAAAAAAAAAACCTGCAAACACATTGATTTAGTTAGCTAAGTGCAGCTATGATAGAAATAACATGTGAAAGGTTTATGATAAGAAACAGGAATCTCTTTTCTCGGTTTGGGAGGCTTGGGATTGAATTCAGAGTGCAGGCTCTATTGCAGAAGACGGCTCTACCTGGAGGAATGTCTTTGGCTCCTTGGCTACTGCTTCCGGGTTTCTTGGAGAGCTCCATGAATCTTGGCATCTATCTCAACCCATATATATAATACTTTAATTATCTAATTATTTATAAAAATATAATATTTTAAAAACTTGAAAGAAATTGACTCAAGATAAACCCTACACTGATTCATCTCCTTTAGCATAACAAAGGCAACATATTCACAAGTGGAATTATAACCACTGGCATAGAGGTAAGGATTTATAACACATATTTGGGAGGGGGGAGAGCATAATTCAATCCCTAACACAGGCACCCACATAAATTTTGATAAATTTGCCCGAGGCAGAATTCTTTGCATTGCTACTAAGTTGGAAACTACCCAGATGTTCAACAGCACAACTGTCCTCTTTTGGGGTCTTGAGACAATATCTCCACGCCAGCCCTGCTGAGACGCCACTCACCGATCAATGAGCACTATGTACCAATAAGAAGGAGCCACTAATAAACCCAGCGTGGGTGAGTCTCGAGAAGTATTGTGCTCGGGGCTGAGCCCAGTGGCATAGTGGTTGAGTGCGGGACTGCGGCCCACTGGCTTGGCGGTTCAAAGCCAGCGGCAGCTCTCCAAGAGCAAGGCTGGACCTCCTACTCCCACCAGAGGGCAGTGATGCCCCCCCCTCCAAAAAAAAGTATTGTGCTCAATAAAAGAAGACCTAAAAACACATACTCTCTGACTACAAACTTCCATGAAAGAGCGAGTAGAGCAATAGCAATCGGATGAATGAAGTGAGACAAGAGCAGAATATTGCCTAGAAAGGGGCATACGTGAGCACTGGGGTGTAGTGGAAGTATTATTTAACTTGAGAGTGGCCATAGTTAATCTAGTGTTTCCATTTGTCAAAAGCAATGGAACGCCCCCCCAAAAACACACAAGCAATGGAACGATGTATCTTTAATTTATTATATGTAAATGATATCTCAATAAAGTTGTCCCTGCCCTCAAGTTCACCCAGCTTCTTTTTCATTTTTAAAAGTGTTTACTATATCTTGGGTGAAATTTACCAGGCACACTAGCTTTCCCTTGAACAATTCATTTACATTTTGTTTCATGTCATTAATTGCCATCTCCACAATGTAATACCACTTATCCCTACATTTCCCATATCCATTATTGTTCTTTCCTACTTCATCCTGTCTTCTAAACCTTGTCCTTGGGTAAATGCTGTCCTTTTGATTTAAAATCTACATAGTCTAAGGAGAGCATGCCTTCCTAGTATAGTAATTGGTCACCATATAAGCAAACCAAACTCACTGCCATCAAGCGGATGCCTCCTCAGAGCAACCCCAGGGACAGGATAGGACGACTCTGTGAGTTTTTAAGACTGACGCATTCCAGAAGTAGAAAACTCGGTCTCTCTCCTGTTTGTCCTGTAGACCCTGCTACTGCTTGGCTGAGAATTGAGTTCCAGGTCTAAAGGGTGAGTAAGGGCCCTGGTCTCAGGAACTCGGTCAGTTTCTATCCAAACAGTAAGATTGGTCTTGTTTCTGCTTTTTAGTTTGATTCCACATTCTTCTCCCACTCCATCCAGAACCCGCTAAGGTGCTCCCTCTCAGAGAAGTTGGCACTGGTGTCCTGGCGCCAGCAGGCCCTTCAGGTCTCAGGGCAGAGCAGGCTGAGGTTGGCATGCTCCATCAGTCCATTTTACTAAGTGCTTCCATCTGTCCTCAATTCTCTTCCCTTTTCTTCGCTCCCTGATTTTTTTAAGTGAGGGTTGTAAAATATATATAGAAACAACCTCTGTGCCCATCAACAGATGAAGGAATAGATAAAATGTGGTGAGTGTCCCCAGTAATCAAACTGCAACAAACCTCACATACAGCTGTCCATTTGGGGCTGAAGTAGGGGCACATATTTTATTACTAGTAATATGTACTGGGTATATGATTTCAGCATATAATTTTCTGACACGATCATTCTCAGATGTTCCCTCCCAGCCTTCAAGTTTATTGTTTACTGTTAAAAGCACCGCCAGAGAGCTGAGTGTGGCCTGCTCTCCAATGAAGTCAGGGTCAAGAATCTTCAAGAGGAAAAAGTTAGGCGATATTCAACTCTTAACAACTTAGGACAATTTAATATGCACATGCTTGGCAGCCATTAGAATTCCAGCTTTATCGTTACAACACTGAAGTTCCCTTCTTGTAAATCATGTCATAAAACCCAAATCCACAGCCATCCAGTTATTACCGACCCACTAGGACAAGACAAAGGTGGCACAGTGGTTACATGCTGGATGACTAACCTTGACTTCAGCAGTTTGACACCACCAGCAGTTCCTCAGAAGAAAAATTATGCTCTCTAGTCCCACAACGATTTACAGAACTCACAGAGGCAGTTCCAGCCAGGCCCAGGGGTCACCAGGAGTCAGAATTGACCGGATCACAGTGAGTTTGGTTTGGCAGACAATAGTGAACTGCTCTCTAAGGTTTCTAAGATCATAATCGTTTTTTGCTTCTTTAAACAAACCAAAACGTTATTTATTTCATATATTCATCACAAGGGCGCAAATAGAGACTTAATTTAAAAAACAAACAAACCAAAAATGACACCACAACTTAGGATACAGAGTTCTACACAGAAATCAAGGGGAGGAAGGACAGATGTCTACAGAAGAGAGGACAACCAAGGACAGAGTGGATCCAGGCTTGACTGGAGACATGCTTTAAGTAGGTTTCCTGCAGGTTTTTCTTAAAGGCTGTGGGTTTTTTCCCATGGGTTGAGAACATGTGTGTCCCAAAGACTGCTGAAGTTGGGCTCTCTCAGCATGCTCTGGACGGAGAGGAGACTAGCTTGGTGTCATACAGTGTGGATGATTGTTCTTCAGGATGTCCAGGCAGATGCAATCCTGATTGTCCATGTTGTTGTCATAGCAGGGCATGAGGAACTTCTCTGTGGGTGGACTCTAAGGGGAGCCACTGGGGAAACTCTAGGTAGAATTTGTACATCAGGTCTTCACAGACAGTGGCAGCTCCTCTGTGGAAAGACCCTACTCACTTGAAAAGGTTGTCAGATAGCATAAGAGCCATTAGCTCCTGTTGCAGCCTCCTGCCCACAGAAGGCTGGGTGACACCCCTGTTGGGTTTAACCACTTTGGAGGAGGCTATGGCACTGACTGTGGTTGGGTCAAGGTGCTGGAAGGCCATTCACTCAGTGCTGGCAGAGACAGGAACCGAGAAGACTGGACAGCAAGTGCAATGCAGTGCATCAACCCACTGCATTTGAATTGCCCCAAGATCATAAACTTTAAGGAAGCAGACAGTCTCATCTTTCTTCTATGGAATGGGGCAGCTGGTAGGTTTCAGCCATTAGCTCTTTGGGTTGGCTGTTAACCCAACACTTAACCCACTGTACCACAAGGCTCCTCCAACCAGGTCTACAGTGTGGTCTTACTCGGAATTTCATACTACAGAAGGATACGTTGTTCTTTTGAAGAATTGTTCAAGATTCTCTAATTGTAATAGCTCCACTGTTTATACTGTCAACATATCTAGCCAAAGAAGTCATGCCTCTGAAATTCTAATCCAAATCTAATCTAGGAAGACTCTGGACATGGAGAGGAAGATGAAGATGACTGCTGCCTATCATAATGGAAAGTTGGTTAATATCATATTAGGAAGGACAACCCCACTGTAGCATTTCAACAACCATTAAAAGTAAGAATAAGATTTTGGAGCCAGTTAAGAAAGTGATTAAAATAGACAACTTTAACAAAGAGGAGACAAAGATCAATCTGTTAGATAGAGAAACTGTTGATAGTTTGGACAGAAGAATAAGTCCAGAAGACAATTCCTAGATGCTCACTAAAACGTGAACAAAAACATGCAACCTTTTTGAGTACTTAGATGCTGGCAAGGGACAACTTTCTCTCTTAAATCAGGTCTAGATGACTTAATGTGTAGCAAGACGCACATAAAGCTCAAGGGGAGCTGGACAAGATAATGCAAGATAAAAATGAAAAGAAAATCTACCAGAAAAAAGATAGAAGATGTCAAACTTTTCATAGTGAAAGGGGTAGCTGGACTTGTTCCTAAAGTAGAAGCTTCATTTGTTTGAAAACTTGGACACAAACTATGATTGCTTTGCTAAAGTCAATACATTAATGTGGGAAGCAGTGAGATGTTACAGGAAAAATAGATTTTTAAAAAAGCAAAGAATCATAGGCCCACACATCTTAATTTTTAGACTAACAATATCATCCTCATTCCCAAGGATAATCCAGATGATCTAGAACTCCCACAAATGAGTCGTTACTGCAGCTGACAAAATACTGATGTCTTCCAACTCTTCATCACTAGAGTAAACATCCCTCAATGCCTAAAAGATGGAAAGCTAACTATCCAGGAAAACAAAGTAACCCCAATCAGGAGAGATCCAAAAGGAAAACTCCCTGGTATATTGAATTGAGATGCTAAAAAGAACAATTACATACTGTTAGGAATTTTATGCGCAAAACGAAGGAAAAGTCTGAATTAGATATTGAAGCAGGCTTTATTGGGAGCAAGTGGACAGGTTCAACAGCTTGTCGAGAAGCAAGCTGATGAAGCCATGCCTAGTCAAAGCAGAGGGGAATTTTTATACCCCTGGTTGGCCTAGAGAAAGTCAGGCTATTCTTTGCAAAACAGGGAGGGGCAGGGCATGTGTGAAGGTTAAGTCGGTCCCCTTGTGACCTTGAGCAACCGCAAAAGGTCAGGGGCTGGGCGGAAAGCATTTCTCAGAAAATGGTCACAAAAACGCAAGTTACAACGGGAGAAGGGCAGGGGCCGTTGACTTGGACACATACAAAAGGTCATCCATCAGAGTTATCTCATTTTTCTCAGCAGAAACCAGGCAGACAAGAAAGATATGGAATGACATATATAGATTCCTGAAGGAAAAATACTTTTAATCTAGAATCTTGTGCCTGGCAAAAAATATCACTTGGATATGCTGTAGAAATAAAAGTATCCTCATACAAGGAGTTCACAAAAACAATATTCCCACAAAAACAAACAAAATTTCAGTGGAGTAGTATGGCCAAAAAATCAACAACACGGCTGAACCCCTGTGGCATAGCAGTTGTGTACGGAACTGCGACCCACAGGGTTAGTGGTTCAAATCCAGCAGCAGCTCTCCAGGAGCAAGGCTGGGCCTCCTACTCCCACCAGGGGGCAGTGATGCAAAAAAAAAAATCAACACACAAACCTGAAGTGAATATACAAGAAAATTTCTGACAAATTCCAATGCACACAGAAAAACATCCAAAAAAATTAAGTAATATAGGAAGAACAAAAAAGCTAAACACAACACACATACTCATTCACATACAGCATGCACAAGTATAAAGCAAATTGACAATAACAAATGCATATATAAATAATCATACTAAATTTTAATGGACTGACTATATGAATAAAGGGAAAGAGAGAGAGAGAGAGAGAGAAGCAGAATTGATAGGAAAATAAAATCTACAAGTATGCTGCTTACAAGAAACACATCTCAGAAACACATACATGAACAGAAGCTGGACAAAAGCATAGCAGCAAACAAATGGGAACCAAAGAAAGCAGATATAACAATACTGTGGCAGTCATGCGCTTATGTTAATTTTTTGATTGAAATGTAGGGGTGGAGTCTAGTCTGTTAATCTGGAGATAGTCACACAGCTTTGCCCTGATGGAGCAAGACCTCTGAAGCTGGAGAGGCCACGTGGGGACCCCTGCCAGCAATGAGTTGCTTCTGCCACCACTAGATGCTGTTGATGGACCCTGAGCCCTGGAAGTGAGGAGCCATGGGGAGACCCCTGCCAGCACCGGGACTCTGCACCCACTGACCTGTGACTTCGTGAATCAGAAGGAGACATTATAGACTGGTATCAGGTATATGGGCTAATATCGGACTTATGACTTTGAACTGGACTGGATTGAGATGCGTTCTCAGTGTTCCATTCCTTTTGTATGTAAACCATTCCCTTATTTCCATATGCTTGTCCATGAATTTGTTCCTCTAGTCTACCCGGAATGACACAAATATTAATCTCTGATAAGACTTCAAGGCAAACAATGTTATAAGAGAGAAGAATGGACATTACACAATGATCAAGGGGGAAATAACCCAAGAAGACATAAGCATAGCAAACATATATGTACCCAATGAAAGACCCGCAAAATTCACCCTCACAGAATTGTAGAGGGACATAAATACCTGGACAATAGTAACAGGGGACTAATATGCCACTCTCAGGGAAACACAGATCATCAAGAAAGAAATTCAATAAAGACACGAAAGAGCTCAACCACACAATCAACAAACATGCCTCCACAAATTTATTCACACTGAGATCCTACAACCTATCTTCTCAAACCTCAATATAAAACTAAAAACCAACAGCAAAATGAACTGAAACATAGAGACAAACACATGGAGATTGAACAACACAATACTAAAACTTTATTAGGTAATAAAGCCAATGATGGAGAGATTTTTTAATTCCTTGAGACAAACAAGAATGAAACACACCTTTAGGACACAATAAAATCAATAATCAATGGTCAGTTTACAGCAATCACCACACACATGAAGAAAGAAGAGAAATCCAAATCAATACCCCTATACGACACCTTCAAGAACTGGAACAAGGACAGCAACACAACCCTCCAGTGAAAGAAGAAAATAAATGACAAGGATCAGAGCAAAAAATAAATGAAATGGAAAACAAGCCGAGCTGAGCCTCGATGGCGTAAGTGGTTGAGTGCGGGACTGTGGGCCATGGGCTTGGTGGTTCAAATCTGATGGCGGCTCTCAGGAGCAGCGCTGGGTAGCTCCCACGACCACCAGAGGGCAGTGATACCCCCCCCTCCAAAAAAAATAACAAGCCAAAAATAATCGGGAAAAAAACAACAACACAAGAAGTAGGTTTTTTTGAAAGGTTTAGCATATTAACTAAGAGAAAAGAAATATGTCAAATACCCAGAATAAGAGATAGAGAGTGACAATACAACAGATCTAAATGAAATAAGAAAATAGTAACTCACTAAAAAAATTCTATTAAGCTGGTATTCAAACAAATTGGACAAAATAGAAGAAATGGAAGGATACTTAAAATTACTTCATCTAATCAAATTAATGAAATACTTGGGATAAATCTAGTGAAAGAAACAAAAGATTTATATAAATAAAACTACAGGACATTACTTTGAGGAACCCAAGAAGATCTATATAAGTGGGAAAATATCCCATACTCATGAAAGGCAGATTTAATATTGTGTAAATGTCAATACAATCTGCAGACACAGTACAGTCCCAATCCAAATCCCAAATACATTCTTTAAGGAAATGAGAAAACAATTACCAATTTCATATGGGTAGGTAAAAGATCCAGGATAAACAAAGACCTTCTCTCCCACTCCCACCCCCATCACTACCCTGGTGGAAGTAGGAAGCTCAGCCTTGCTCCTGGAGAGCTGCTGCTGGATTTGAACCATCAACCCTATGGACTGCAGTCTTGCACACAACCACTGCGCCACCAGGACTCAGTGCAAAGACCTTCTTAAAAAGTAAACCCAATAGGAAGCCTACCACTATCTGGCCTAAAAACCTACCATGGAGCCATGGTAATAAAAAACAGCCTGGTTGATAGTATAGCTGGAGATTCGCAGACCAATGGATGAGAGCAGAAAACTCAAACATAAATTCATCAACCCACAGGCAACGGATCTTTAAAAACAAAACAAATCTTTGACAAAGGATCTAGAAATATCAGTGGGACAAAGACAGCCTCTTCAACGAATGGTGTTGGAAAAAGTGGATTTTCATATGCAGAAGAATGAAGCAAGGCACATCTATCTCCCCATGCCCCAACCAAAC